>VWZE01007632.1:0-60522 GCA_013396675.1 Eubucco bourcierii | reverse complement strand
TTTATTTTAAAAAATGTGAATTGCTGTTCCTTTTTTTTTTTTTTTAAGGGTTAAAAAAAAAAAAAACAACAACCCAAGTTGTTAAAAAAAAACAACACATGTGCTCTCAGGCTGAAAACACACATGCCAAACTCAGCCTGGAGAGAATTTTTACGGCTGAGTTATAAACCCCTGAAAATAGGGATTTATAATGGAAATGCTGACAGACCATTAACTACAATAATAACATAAACGGAGCAATAGAATTTCCAAGTTATCTCCTTTCTGTTTGTGTCAGCATTCCTGCACCCACAGCCTGTGCAACACACACACAGTGTTGGCAGCACATCACTTGGGGTTCTCTCCTACGGCGTGCACAGGGCACAGAAGAAGACACGGTGAAGGAAGCAGTGAAGCATAATGGATGCAATGTATGTCTTTGGGTGCAGTACATCCCTACAGTCAGTACCAATCCTGGGCTTTTTGGATAGATATTTTTGTAAGAAATCTCGCCATCGAGCAACAGCCAGTAGCAGGATGCCAGTTCACCTGTTTCATTCTGCACCCCATCCACATGACAGCAAGGCACAGATCGCTGATTTGTAGATTCACAGTGTGGGGTGGGTTGGAAGGGACCTTAAAGATCATATAATTCCAAACCCTGTGCCACAGGAAAGGACACTCTCCAGAAGACCAGGTTCCTCAAGCTTTCATCCAAACTGACCTTGAACACCATCCACAACCTCCCTGGGCAACCTGTTCCAGTTTCTCACCACTCTCACTCTAAAGAATTTCTTCTTAATATCCAGTCTAACTCTACTCTCCTCAACCTAAAGCTATTCCCCTTTGTCCTATCATTGCAAGCCCTTGTAAAAAAGTCTCTTCCCAGCTTTCTTTCAGGCCCCTTTCAGGTACTGGAAGGTCACTAGAAGTTCTCTCTGGAACCTTCTCTTCTCCAGGCTGAACAGTCCCAACTCTCTCAGCTTGTGCTCATAGAGGAGGTGCTCCAGCCCTCTGATCATCTTCGTGGCCCTCCTCTGGACCCATTCCATCAGTTTTATGTCCTTGTGCTGGGGGCACCACAACTGGATACAGTACTCTAGGTGGGGCCTCATGAGAGTTCATCCTGCTGCTCACACTTCTTTAGATGCAGCCCACGACACAGCTGACCTTTCCCTGCCCAGATAAGGTTGGCTTTGAGCTTTCTGTGTGACTCACAAAGGAAAGCAGGAGTTGACAACTACTTCAGCTGGTATGTGGAAATGTGGCACACAAGGACTACTAAAGGTTGTAACCACACACTGTTTACTCTTGCTTTAAAAGTTCAAGCTATGTCTTCTTTGGAAAGAAGGATTAGGGCTGGGCTGGCCACTAGATGAATGATATGCTCTTTATGAACCCCTCTCCTTTCCCAAAAGGGAAGATAAAGGGAATAAGGAAGAGAGACTTAGAGATTGGAAAAGAAACTAACAGTAATTGAAATAGTAATAATAATAGTAATTATACATATATGCACAAACATATAGAGAGCTAATATAGAACCCAACCCCTGATGGCAATTAGTCACTGTCACCACTGATGCTGTGGCAGAAGTCCCAGACCAGACTCAGTGGCAGACAGGAACTGAATGCAGGAACTCATGAACTGAGATCAAATGCAGAACAGATTCCTCCTTGGATATTGGCAGTTGAAGAAGAGAAAAAGAGGATCGACCTTGCTGATCCCTTGGCTTTATACCACATATGATGCATATGGAATGAAATCCCTTGTTGGTCAGTTCAGGGCCACCTGAAGTGTTCATTCCTCCCTGCAGGTGCAGCCTTTTACTCTGTATTCTCAACATGGCACACAAGATTTAGCAGTGAACTTGTTCTGCACACCAACCCTTGGTAGTAACTCTATAAACATCAGCATTATCACTGCCAGAAGCAGACACTGTCCCCAGAAACATACAATTAACTGCAGAAAATTACATCACTGAGTAGAGATTGAGCTGAAAAGTCAAATCAGTAAACAGAATTAGTTCTGTTCTAGCTCAGGACAATATTGAAACCTGTCATGCTCAAGAGAATTTGTTCCCTATTACAGACAGGAATGAATTGTTTAAGAATAAAATAAGTGACAGCTAATGCTACAGAATCTGTACGTTCTTCATCCTTACTGCTGAAGATGTGTGTAGCCCCTTGCTGGCATGTGGCTGGTTTATAACAAAGCAGATATTCCTAATGAAATCAGAATTTCCAGCCACTCTGTGTGGGGTTGATGCTGGGAAGGAAAGAGGATGACAGGCCATTGTACAGTTTAGATTTTTTTCAGGTCCAGGGCTTTGAAAGGCACTCCAATGTAATTGGCTTCTGCCTTCTTCCCTGGCTCGTTTGTCCTATGTATCCTGAAACACCTGACATAACATAGCCAGTATCATTCCCATTTTACAGATGGTTAAAGAAAGGCACAGTGGTGAAATAAATTCCTAAATATTACATATCAGGTTTCTTCCAAAATCCAAGAAGAAAACCAATTTTTCTCCTTGTTTTAGGAACGTCTGTTGCACAAAACCCAGATTTCAAGCTCTTTCATTTTAAGGGTATAAAAGGCTAAATATGACCCAAGAGGTGACATAACTCATCTGCTTCAGAAAAGCCCCGCTTCACTCCAGACATGGATAGCAAATTCCAACATCACAAAAATCCCCAGTTTTAGAGCAAAAGATCAACTTTAAACAAAGGAACAGCACAAAGAAGCAAGCCAATCTTTGTCTAACATTCTCAACAATTCCTGACAGTCCCTCCTTGCTCCAGCCTCTTCTGATATTCCCCAGTTCCCTCAAAGAGGAACCATTCTTTAAAATCATTACTTTATTTATCTGCATCAAAAGGAAGAAAACTACTAGTGGCCAAAATTACTCAAGCTGCTTTGTTAAGTACTCCTACCACTATTGCTGTGCTTTTTGTCCAAAACACGTGTCTCAGCCTTGTCTATGCTAGAGATACTTGGCATGCAGACCGCCTTTTGTCCCTCCAGCATGCCTAACACTACAGAAATGCTCCCAACGGCGCACAGACGCTCACGCCACTGTTTGGATTAGAGTGCCTGTAGATGACACATATATTTGCCTGTTGTTTACAACTCAGGATCATACAAGAGACATTCAGTTGTCCCAGTGTCTTGCCAAGATTAGCACGTGGAAGAGCAGCAGCTGGCTGAAGCTAAGGACTCAGCAGGACAGAGGTTAGGTTTGTGGGCAGAAGGAAATGCTCTCAGGAGGGCTGCAGTTCCCTCCGAGTGAGGACACGTGCTGACAGACTACCAAGAGAATCCATGTTCTGGAAGCTTTCTTGTCTCCTTATTGATACTCTGCTCTCATATAGCAACATCTGTGAGAAATGCTTTCAGTTTGAACTAGATGATCTTTAAATTCCCTTTCAACCCAAACCATTCTATCATTCTATGCCCATCTCCAACAAGGCAAAAGCCTGCTCTAGATCCCTGCGATGACCCAGCCTGAGGGATAAATGCCTTCCTCACCTCCCATCTGGCTTTGGCACAATAGTATTTTGGACTTTGAGCATTTCACAGGGACTTGCAGTGACGAGATGAGGGGCGATGGTTTGAAACTAGAGAGGAGTGGATTTGGATTGGATGTTACAAACAAGTTCTTTACCATGAGGGTGGTGGAATGCTGGAGCGACTTTCCAGGGAGGTGGCTGAGGCCCCATGATGGAGATATTCAAGATCAAGCTAAATGAGCAACCTGATCTAGTGGAGCATGTCCCCAATGACTGCAGTGGGGGTGGACTTTGGAGGTCCCATCCAACTTAAACCATTCTGTGATTCTGTGATGAGCATCAAGAAATCTCCAGCTTGGTACAAAAGGCGGCAGCACACCTTCCCACCATTCCGCAGGAAGATCATTTCCTCACTATGACACTAACTATAAAACACCCTTTAAGTTCTCCCTTTTATTTTCAAAAGACTAAATGATCTAAAGAGAAATAGTCTAGAAGGCCTCTACCCCCTCAAGAGTTCCCCTCTCAAAGGATCCTGCAAGGTTGACATCAAAATGAGGATTATTGCTCTGGAAATAGAGCTGCCAGGCAGTAGAACATTTTCTGCTGTAGCAAAGGCTGCCATAAGCATTTCCACCTACCTCTCCAAGCCCAGCCTAAACCTTTCTTTCCATAGGAACAGCACACAGCTCAACTCATCCAATAAACAGTAAATCAAAGGAGCCCTCCCTCCCTTAACTTTTCTCCCCACATTTATGCAACCAATGTACTCCCATGCTTTGAAACTGGGAAGAAGTAGGGGGTTTTGCAGATAACCATCAGAAGTGAAGTAGTTAAGTGGACAACAGAGTGCTAACTTGGCAATCTGACTGCACTGGGTGGCTATTCCCAGAGGGAAAACTTACCTCAGCAGTCTTCAGCCTTGCTGGCACTGCAGAGGAAAGGTTGGCATCTTGGAGCTTGATAATATGGTATTAATCATGTTCTTGCCCTGTACATTCATCATCAAAATCAAACAGCAAAAACTAGAGAAACAGGAAATGCTGAATTAAGGTAACACTTCCCCCACACAAACCACCACACAGCCCTAATTCTGCCCCTGCAGCAATGCCAGCCCTTGTAAATTAGACAACTTCTCAAGCTGTTTGAAGTCCTGAGCAGCCAGCTCTAAAGTGAGGAGTAAGTACATGGCTTCAAGCCACATTTACAATACCTCCCTGCCAATTTCTGGCTTGTACTTCATACTCCCCAGATGCAGGTTCATGAGCCATGACAAAATCTGGGGGCCAAGTGGAACAGATGCACAGAATAATTTCTCCTGGTTTGAGGTTTCAGCAGCAATGCTCCAGACAGCTTTGGTCGGGGTTGAAGAGAACAGGCAGCACTGGGTGATGATCAGAGCTCAGCACCTGCCCTCACCCGGCTCTGCACTGGTTGGTTTCACTGGGTTCTGTTGAGAAGAATAAACATTTGCTATGCGTAGCCCTGGCTTTTAAAGTTGCAGGATTCTAAGAGATTTATAAGGTGCTATTATAAAGTTGCTTGAGTTTCTGCAAAATAGACAGGCTAGATTTTTAAATTTTTTTTTCAAATTTTATTTAGTACTTAAATTGCTTTGGTTATTTGTTTCATTACAGAAGATCAAAATTAATCCTGGTATTCTCAGTGAGCAGAAGAGACCATCCAGATGCACTGGAATAACTTTCAAAGCAGGTGGCTACCTTATGAAGTGTTAAATATTCAGAGCTGAAATAGAAGTTTGTTTCCATCTAGTGCATGTAGTAAATGGCTTCCACATATGCACAACAGCCCATTAGCACGATGCCAAATAATTAGTTATCCAGTTGGAATTAGAATAAACCTGCACTAAAGGCAAAAATTGCAAAGGATCAGCTTGATTTTATGAGCCATGTTGCCCCAATCTAAACAAACAACACAAAACAGAAATTTCTTTTGAATTCTTCCACTCACACTACAGTATCTGTGGGAGGGAAGGTGGAGGGACAGAGGTTTGGAGTCAGCAGGCACATGACAGTGAACCTTCAAATTTTCATTCCCTAAAGAGTGCAGATTCCACAGGCAGAAAAGCAGCTTTTCAGGAGAGGGTACCTGCCTGAGTCTATATCATCAATGTGATTCAGTCCTGAAAGCTAGTTTAGTGAAGAGAACTCAGAATGCTCTCAACTTTTGGATGGTGTACTAGCAGGTCTTGCCTCTGCATGAGCAAGTCACCACAAAATTAATTTGTTGAACTTCAACTGAGCCTTTTGGAGTGAACTATTCATTGGCAGGTGAGCTCAAAGGGGCTGACTATCCCAACTTAACAAACATGCATTCTATCAGCTTGTGTGTGCTTTAATAACCATAATAATTTTGTAGGCATGCAAAAAACCACAAATTATTTTATTTTTATAACAACCTGTGATGAATCAACTAGGGAATAGGGCAGTCTAATACCAAAGGAAATGTCCATAAACTTTTAGCCATATATGCAAAAAATAAAGTGGTAACAATAAAAGCAGTTTAGTAGTCCCAATGCCTACATTTCAGCTGAAGGTAACTGAGTCACATGCTCTTTTTCTCTTGAGGGCTGTGTTTGGTGTTTTACACTAAACTCTGGCACTGTTTTTCACTTGCTAATTGAAACCACTATCCCTCCTGCATTGTTTTGTTCTGTTTTCTGAATTTGTGATTTGCATACAACTGTCAAAATGTTAATGGTGGAGAAAACCAGCTGTATAAAGTCAAGGCACATAATGGCTCCTCAGAAAGCCCAATAGCTGTCCTGAGAAGTGAAATCATTCAAGTGATAGTGTCTCTGTCCCACCTATCCTCAAAGCTCATTCCAGAGAATGAGTCTTGACTGTCATAAATAGCAAATGGGTAGTTACTTGAAAGATAGAATCCAATTCTACAGTCTGAACTAGAACAAAATGAGTGATGGCTCAACATGAGCCTGCAGTGTGCACATGCAGCCCAGACAGCCAACCGAGTCCTAGGCTGCATCAAGAGCAGCGTGGCCAGCAGGGCAAGGGAGGGGATTCTGCCACTTTACTCTGCTCTTGTCAGACCCCACCTAGAGTACTGTGTGCAGTTCTGGAGCCCTCAGCACAAGAAGGACATGGAAGTGTTGGAGTGGGTCCAGAGGAGGGCCACAAAGATGATCAGAGGGCTGCAGCAGCTCTGCTATGAGGACAGGCTGAGAGAGTTGGGGCTCTACAGCCTGGAGAAGAGAAGGCTTTGAGGGGACCTGATAGTAGCCTTTCAGTATCTGAAGGGGGCCTACAGGAAGGNNNNGAGCTGTACTAGTGGGAGGTGTCCCTGCCTATGGCAGGGGGTTGTAACTAGATGATCCTTGAGGTCCCTTCCAACCTTACCATTCTATGATTCTATGGCAACACCCAAAATTTTAGACATAGATGGCAATCTTCTATCTGACAATCAGCACTATGTTTTGGTTAATTAAGTAGTAATCCTGGCTAATTAGGTACTACTCCCAGCCTTGCCACATACTATAGAATCTGCCATATATATAAAACTTCATGGTCAAGTTTGTTATCATGGACATTGGTAAAACCAGCATTAGTTAAAATGACTGCAGGACTGAAGGATCTCTCATATACACACACACACACATATATCTATACATATATCTATACTGCAGTTATCTTCATGTCTCATCAATGAAACTCCACTTTTAAATAGCAACTTTATACACTCGTAATATTTATTGCTGAGGAGGAGACTGAATCACCAACACTTTGCCAAACCATGTTTGACCACTTCAACCATTCTAGTAAGCAGCTCCTTGAAACTTTCCCTGAACAAATCTTTCATTCTGTATCTATGGTCATCATTTAAGTGCACAAAATCCAAACCAAAACAAACAAAAAAAACACCACCAAAAACCAGTCCCTAAACCAGACAGTTTCTTACCTATTCTCAAGGAATCTGCCCAGCTTTAACTTTACCTTTGTTTCCCAGGAACCACACCCTGCCAGCTACTCCAACAGCATGCAGGGACATCTAGTGACCAAAAAAGATATTGCACATAAATACATCATCAGATCTATTTACTATTTTGCTAAAATCCGAAGAGTGAAATGAAATGCCTGGAAATGAAGAATTATCGGTGTTAAGAAAATTATCTGTGTTGTTGTTGAGCTATTCTCTACCTAGTTAAACAGCCAAGGCCATGTTTACTCATTCACTATCTTTTGTTCAACCCTCATCAGTGAAATACAGAAAGCAAGTTTTTTCTTTAATTGCACTCTAGAAAGGGTAATATCTTCGAGGAGACCTTAGAGTAGCCTTCCAGTATCTGAAGGGGGCCTACAGGAAGGCTGAGGAGGGACTATTGACAAGGTCTTGCAATGACAGGACTAGGGGCAATGGGTTTGAACTGACAGAGGGAAGATTTAGACTGGATGTCTTTACAGTGGGGGTGGTGAGACACTGGCACAGGTTGCCCAGGGAGGTTGTGGCTGCTCCCTCTCTGGAGGTGTTGAAGGCCAGGTTGGACGAGGTCTTGAGTGACCTGTGCTAGTGGGAGGTGTCCCTGCTTATGGCAGGGGGTTGGAACTGGATGATCCTTGAGGTCCCTTCCAACCTTACCATTCTATGATTCTATGATCTAAATATTAAGAAGTTTTTTTCTTTGTCTTGAACATCCAAGATTCAGCCCAGGAAAAACATGGACCTGTTCAAGAAGAGCCAGAGGAAGCCACAGAGAAAGATCCAAGGGCTTGAACCCCTCTGGCTGTAAGAACAGGCTGAGAGAGTTAGAGTTGTTCAGTTTGGAGAAGAGAAGGCTCCAGGAAGACCTTCTTGTGGCCTTTCAGTACCTAGAGGGGCCTATTGGAAACATGGGGACGGATGGGGACAGAAGAAATACAGGGACAGAAGAAATACGGGGTCAGGTGGGGTTGAAATAAATGATCTTTTGAGGTCCCTTCCAGTCCCCAACATTTTGTGTGGTTCTATGACTTTTTAACAGAACCTGTTGTGAGAGAACAAGGGGTGATATCTTGAAACTCAAAAGAGGGAGATTCAGACTAGAGAGAAGGAAGATTTTTTTTACACTGATGGTGGTGAGACACTGGCCC
The DNA here is from genome assembly GCA_013396675.1 of Eubucco bourcierii. Lineage (NCBI taxonomy): Eukaryota > Metazoa > Chordata > Aves > Piciformes > Ramphastidae > Eubucco > Eubucco bourcierii. Next base: position 51,932 of record VWZE01007632.1, on the reverse strand, counting down.
AGGTTGCCCATAGAGGTGGTGAATGTCCCATCCCTGGAACCTGATCTAGTTGCATCTATCCCTGCTGACTGCAGGGAGATTGGACTAGATGACCTTTAAAGGTTCTTTCCAACCTAAAGCATTCTATGATTCTCATTAAGAGAACATCCACAAGTTTTGTTTCATTAAGCATTTCTTACACTTCAAATGAGACAAAAAGCACCATTCTGCATCTCAAGCTTNTTTTTACACTGATGGTGGTGAGACACTGGCCCAGGTTGCCCATAGAGGTGGTGAATGTCCCATCCCTGGAACCTGATCTAGTTGCATCTATCCCTGCTGACTGCAGGGAGATTGGACTAGATGACCTTTAAAGGTTCTTTCCAACCTAAAGCATTCTATGATTCTCATTAAGAGAACATCCACAAGTTTTGTTTCATTAAGCATTTCTTACACTTCAAATGAGACAAAAAGCACCATTCTGCATCTCAAGCTTTGCCAGGAGAAGTTTAGGTTGGAGGTGAGGAGAAAGTTCTTGGCTGAGAGAGTCATTGGCTACTGGAATGGGCTGCCCAGGGAGGTGGTGGAGTCACCGTCCCTGGAGGTGTTCAATGCGCGTTTGGACGTGGCACTTGGTGCCATGATCTAGTCTTGAGGGCTGTGGTGACGGGTTGAACTTGATGATCTTTGAGGTCTCTTCCAACCCTGGTGATACTGTGATACTGCTGTCTGTCTTTCTCCTCTGCATCTCTCAGTACTCTCCTGGAAATGGCACTGGTAAGTAAGCCCATATTTCTGACCTGCTGCATGTCTAACATTTCTTCTTTAATAATTCCATGAGCGTGGCAGGCTCTTCCTATTAACTCCATTACGTCATCATTATCAAAGACGAAAGGAAATTAATTTTGTTTTCCAAAGACTTGGCAATAAGTTGGCTCTTTACTTCATCAGACATCTGCTGTTTTTCTACGTATGTCATTTGTGAAGCAGAATTTTCCTTATGACTTTATTCTGCTAACAGTTTATCATGCGACACTGTTTACCAGCAAAACGAAGTGGAGCAGGATTTCTCATTTGCCCTGTAAAAGTGTAAAGCTAACTTAAAGCCAATACTATAATCTTTATTTCAGCTTCAACTATTTATTTTTCTGGTTTAAAATAAAGCTCAGCAAAGACTGTCATGTAAAAATAACCTCTCATGGTCTCTGCCTGAAATTTATTACTAGTGCTCCACTACTTTGTTTTAACAGATGGGACTTTATCAGCAAGTTATATGGGCAGGCCACCAACTTCCCTCAGGAATGGAGGAGTGCTAGTAATTACTTGGGCTCTTATCTATGCACTTAAGGCCACATTTGAACCACAAACCTCTATTTTCATTTATTGATATAAAAGACAAAATACAGAGAATCTTCTGTTCTAAAGCATATTGCATCCCTAACCTTTGTCTTCCTCCTGTACATGATAGGTAGCTGCTGCCAGATATTTCATACAGGCAAAACTTTCCCTTTTTAACATGGACTAGAATTCGTAAGTTGCTCCTATGTTTGCCATGTAACTCTGTTAATGTTGTACAAAAGGGCACAATTTAGGTCACTTTTCACAGGACCACTTATCAAAATATTTATTTTGCTAAATAATTGGTTGTGGGTTTGTGTGGAATTTTATTTCACTTAACTACACTGTAATTTACCCCATAAATTGTATTCTAAAAGAGAATTTTGCTCAAAGTAAGTTCTTCTAAACCACAGCCACCAGCACATCAGGAACTGGAAGGTTTAGTGAATGTATCCAGAGAAGAGTAGCCCCATTTAATCCCTTCTACTAGCCCCTTTGTGATATTCCAGCAGCACAGAAGGGCTCAAAAAACCACATCTGTCTATTCTGAGCAGATAGGAGAGGGGCAGGACCACCACAACTCTAAATACATCTCTTGTAGGTCAGTGAGAAAGGAGGGAATACAAGTGTGGTGCAAAGCCTGGCTCACACCTGCTCTTTGTGGAGCACTGAGAGCTCCCACTGATGGTCTCCATAGGGAGCAGGTGAGGGAGAAAAACTAAATAAATAATAACTGCAGGGAAAGAAAGAAACAGTGATAAGCACGGAGTGTCACACTAGCTGCCAGCTGCTATGTCCCATCACAGAACCTGATATTTATTCTTACTCCTAGTAAGATCTAAATATACCAGAATTTGTTTCCAAAGTGCAGATGTCATCTTAAAACAAACTCTTTTTGAAGGCATTTGGAAGATGTGCACCCTTTATCTAAGCAGACTCTGTTCAACAATGCACTCCAAAAGGGATGCTAGACTGAAAAATATGGCACATACTCTATTTGAAGACTTTCCTAATGAAACCCAGCTTAAAAACAGTCTGAATTAACAGGAGAGATGCTAAGTAACTCATTTCAAATGGGAAAGAGAATCACTGAATCATTTTTGTTAGAAAATACCTTTAAGATCATTCAGTCATTATCTAATTTTACCATGTCTGGTGCTAAACTGTGCCACTCAACACCACGTCTAAGATTTAATTTATCTTAACAGAAAACCATGTCAAAACCTGCAAAAAAAAAAAAAACCCACTGAGATGTTAAAATGTTTTGTTCTAATTTATTAAAAAATATTAAAACTAAACTGTGTTTTCCTGTTCATGTAGCTCCTTCCACTGAGTTTTACTTGCACATGTCTGTTATAGAATCTAAAGTACAGGACCCAATCCTGTAACAACTCCCATTCTAAGTAACTTAACAAAGTATTCTACATTTTTTCCACTTCTGGCACTTTATTTTTGCTTACTGTTTACACAAAAAAAATCTTTTGCTGTCTTTTTTAAGCTATAAAAAAAAATCTCCTTCATATGTACCTATTAATCAAAGCAATAAAATTAGTCTGGAAATATATTGGAGTATTTGTTTATTGTGGGCTACTGGAACATTGTCATGAAACCCACCTATGAATATTAGTAATGCATTTAAGATTCATCTTGTAGCCAGGTGAGGCTCTGTCCTGACTCGAGTTAGAACAGAACTAATTGTGTTCAGTGATTTGGTTTTTCAGCTCAATTTCAACTCAGTGATGGCACTTTCTGAAATTAGCAGCATGTTTTTGCAGAAAGTGGCTGCTTCTATCCGTGACAACACTGATGTTTAGAGTTACTATGAAGGGTTGGAGTGCAGACCAAGATGGCTGCTGAATTTTGTGTCCCATATTTGGTGCAGTAGGAGGTGGCATCTGCAGGGAGGAGCAGACAGTTCAGGTGACCTCAAACTGACCAACAAGGGATTCTATTCCATGTTCATCATATTCAATACAAAGCTGAGGGATCACCAATGTGAAGCCTCTTCTTCAGTGGCCAGTCTCTAAGGAGGACTCAATCCATTCTGCCTTTGATCCCAGGCCATGAGTTCCTGAATCCATTTCTCATCTCTCAGTGACTCCAGTCTGGGACTTCCCCAGTGCCTTCCCACAACATCAGTGGTGACAAGGACCTCATTACCACCAGAGGGGTTTGGTTCAATATTGGATTTGTATATATTTCACTTCATTATTACTTTCATAAAAGCTATTTACATTTTCTTTTCCAGCCAAGAAGTTTCTCTCCCTTATTCCATTTCTCTTCCCTTTGGGAAGGGAGAAGCATTCATAGACAGTGTCTGTCACTCATTTAGTGCCCAGTCCTAATCCTTGAAGTGCTCTTTGTTAGTAGAAAGATTCTGAGTTAATTGTCAACTACAACATTCGGAATCCAGCACAGAAACAACCTACATCATTCTGAGATACAGGTAAACAAACTGTTTAACTGCAGCTAAACACAATTTGTCTTAGTTCTCACTCCTGATGGCTTGATTGTCTTATTCTTCCATTACGTACACAGCACAGCTAAGCAATGAGAGAGCTCCACTGTACTCAGTGCCTACTGGTTCAAGTTTGATTTTTTTTATCCTCAGAAAGAATAGCTTCTATTTCCTGGGGAACTCCCCACAAAACATGGTATTACTTATTGCAAGAAAACGTACCAGAAACTGGACCTCAGAGAATAACTTCATAACACACTCTGAGCAGAGAAAGTTTGAAAATATGCTCACTACAAAAGGAAGAGGATTTGTAAAGCAATGCTATGAAAATCTGGTAATGGTTCTGGCCCAATAATCCATATCTGAACTTCAAATACTCCAGAGTTTGCAGATAAAGATATAAACCAAATGGTGTGGTATGGACCACCATAAGGATAAAGGTTATTTGATAAACAACAGCTAATACCATTCTTAGAGGCAATAAATAACTGCCAAAGCTATAAGTCATGCAAGAACAGTTAAGCAAAAGCAAATTCCAAGGCATTTTAGCTGAACATTGCATTCAAATTCTGACATATGTGCATAGGAACTCATGTGAAACCTGGGCCTGGATTTACATTTTAAACATCTTGCCATTAAAGTTCAGGGTATGTTTGGGTCACACAGCTCAACATGGGTTTAGATCTCTACAGAATATCAGGTTTTTAAAGATACTTTTCATTTTCAGATGTGACAGCTACAAAATCCTAGGCACAATAAAACATTTGACTTGGGGGGGAAAAAAAAAAAAAAAAAGTTGAGCTATAAACTGAAACCAAAGTAGTTCAACTTGGGAGTGTCCCAGCTGCAGAAAACTCTTAACTTTAGAACACTTTGATTGATCCCCAATCTCTTCGAATTACACTGCAGTGAGGACTGTGCGCCCTTCTGAAATCAGGCTATGCCTCAATTACTTCATCTGCGTATAAATTTCATTGTTATTTGAAACATATGCAAAACACAGATACCAGTATACCCTAAAATTGATTAAATATCTACCTCATTAAAGCACAAACCCTACAGTATAAGAGGCCCTGCTACAAGGGCTCACTTTGCATTAAGAAGTCTAAACCTTGCCAGTGGAATACCATTCTGGATCAACCCACATGAGCTGTACAACATCTGTAGTTTAGCGGCAACACCCTCACTTAGGTTTTCACCGTGTTTCTGCTGACAGAGTAAATCCAAACTCCTGCAGAGAAAGCTCTGCTCACCTGAGTGAGTGGCAGACAAAAGCCAGCCTCAGGTAAAACCTTGGAGTGAAAAGCTCCATCCCATTTTCTCACATTTTTGAGAACCAAATTTGGACCGGAGTCTTTCAGAACCTTTTGTGAATTCAAAAGTGACCAATGGAAATGTGAAACCTCACAGGCTGTTAGTCCATTCTGGGGGACTATTACCTTCCAGACAATTATTTTCAGCATGGAATTCTGAGGTTTGGAAAACCCTTGTGCCACTTCCCATGATGATTCACAGCCTGTTGGCTAAATATATCTCTGTATTGTAATACTTAAAACATACACACTAATAGAATTGTACAATCATAGAAGCACTTCAGTTGGAAAAGACCTTTAAGTTCATCAAGTCAAACCATTATCTAATTCTAGCAAGTCTAGTGCTAAGCCAGGTCCCTCAGCACCACATCTGTGCATCTTTGAAATGCCTCCAGGGATGAGGATTCAATCACCTCGCTGGGCAACCTGTTCCAGTATTTGAGAACCCTTTCAATGAAGAATTTTTTTTCTAACATCCAACCTAAACCTCCCCTGGTGCAACTTGAGGCCACTTCCTCAATGGCCTGATAGTGTGCTTGCTGCCCTTGACACGTTGTACACCAGAAAGAATTTGTACACAGGAGGAAATTTTCATGCTTTTGTTAAAAAAAAATCCAATAATTATTTTAAAATTACAGAAACAAGTTACATAAACAAAAAGCTGTCAGGAAAAATGTAGATATAGTTTGTTCCATTTGGTAAGGAAGCAAACTAGGTGAGTAGTACTCAGACATTCTGGTAGAACAGATATTTTTTCCATGTCTTTGCCTGATCTGGGGTACCCAAACAGCAGGAATGGTGCTTCCTGAGGTCTCTTTGTTTTCTGTGTATGCACAGACATGTGTACAAAAACCTCAAGGCATCCTAGTCATCTCTGGCAAAACCAGTCATGGATGTACTGCTTGATCAGTTTGAACAGCCTGTTCCCAGTTGCCTACAAGAAAGAATGAGAAGATGCAGACTGCAAGGAAGAGGCATTGTTCCAGAGGTGGGAGACTACATTTCACAACTATCCTTCACAGGACCTCACTTCCAGCACCATGCACCTCATAGAACGCAAGTCCATGAACCCAAGGAAAACAGAGGTCATGATCATAGACTTTCCACCACCCAAAACACTTCAGAACACAATAATCCATGCTTTATGTGCTACTGAACTGTTACCTGAAAAAGAGGACCATGTTGCAAACTGGTTTCATTCTGTGAGTGAGCAATACACAGCCTGTGGATCACAGGGTGATTACTCTTGTCATGAACAATCTCTCCAAGTATCTTCAGTCCTATTTTGCTACTACAAGTGTGTGAGAAGCAGTACAGCTCCACATTGTTGCTACTCATAGCAACACCTCCAAGGTGTAAAGCAGTCCTTTTAGTCAAGCAAGGCATTTGAATGGGCACTTGGTCAACAGGATGAGTTAGAGAGCTGAGCCAGATTTAAATCAATCCCTTTTCAACAGAGCACTGAAGTATGTGATTACCTTGAAAGATATATGTTCCTCATTAAGCTGGTGGGGTTGAGTACACTCTTAATGATGTAAGAGCTGCAAGAATATGCTTAACTGTTTTACAGATGGCAAGCTCCTCCAAACCAGGACCCTCATTAGCGTTTCCAGTGAACTGACAAAGGGACTGGTCACTTTTACTACGAGGGAAATGGGATGTGGTCTTTCACAACACTCCAAGCATTAAGCACAAACACAGCCTCCAGAAGAAAGCCACTGAAACCCACACGGACACTCCAGCAGTGTTACTGTACATCTTTAATTCCCAAGCTCTGCAGGTAAACATCTTCTGAGGGTGCAAGTGGTTGTCCACAGAGCTGCAAGGGTGCGATACAAAACATGCAGTTTTGGAAGATCATTTGTAAACTTGGCACAAGGTTTGTTTTCTAAAATGCTGCCATGAACAATTTGTCACTAACTCTGAAACTGACAAACAAGCCCCTTTAGGCTCATTCAGATACAGATTAGGAATGCTTCACTGGAGCTAGGGATGAAATACAGGCTTCAAAGGCATCACTTTTACTTATGACATTCAAAAACTCTGTTAAAATAACACTGACAATGCAATGCCAAGAATTCCAATCTTAGGAAATGCCAAAAATAAGGGTGCCTGTACAGACTTTGTTCAGCCCTTTTCTGAGTGCATTTCATGGTACAGGTTCTCATGACATGATCACACACAATCTCTTCCACCAAACCACTGCCTCATGCATTGTGAGGTAAGGGATAGCTTGAAGAAAGAATTAAAATGATCAGAAAGATAGTTCTCTCTAGAAATGATCACTCATGCAGAAAACAAGCAGTTATTCAATACTTCTTTCTATTCCTCCATTTATGAGGTAGCCCCAGGCTTTATCCTATACATGGTCTTTAAAGTCTGCATTTAATACAGAATTATTCATTTCCTCATAGGGCTTCTCATGGTTTATAATGTCATAGCATCATAGTATTGTTTTGGTTGAAAAGATCTCTAAGATCATCAAGTCCAACCATGGTCATTAAACCATGTTCTGAAGTGCCATGTCCACATGGTTCTTTAACACCTCCAGGGATGGAGACTCCACCACCTCCCTGGGCAGCCTGTTTCAATGACTGATCAACCATTCGGTAAAGAAAGTTTTCCTGACATCCAACCTAAACTTCCCCTGGCACACTTCCAGGACATTTCCAAAGTTTGTCTTCACAAAGAAACGTGATGATAGATTTAGTAGACTCCACTCAGATCATCTTCTATTTTCTGCTATTTCTACTTTCTGTTTCCTTCCCATTTGCTCCACTGGAATTCCCATCAGGTGTTTCTTCCTTTTACTTTTCATAGAATCACAAACTGGGTTGGAAGGGATTTTTAAAGGTCATCTAGTCCAAATCCTATGCAGTCACCAGGGACATCATCAGCTAGTCAGGTTCCTCAGAGCCTCAACCAACCTGACCTGGAATGGTTCCAGGGATGAGGCATCTACCACCTCTCTAGATCACCTGGGACAGTGATTCACCACCCTCAATATAAAAAACGTCTTCCTTCTCTCTAGTCTGAATCTCCCTTTTTTAGATTAAAACCATCACCTCTTGCCCTGTTTGTATACTCCAGAGGCAGCACTGGCAGCAAAGAAAAGGAATTAAGGAGAAAACTGAATTTGATCAGTTCAGATGTGTACTGGTTTGAGGCTAATTGGAATATTTTAATAGAGAAAATTACACTATAGGCTGTGAAAGGAAAACATCATGATGTCTACTTCACTCATACGCTTGCTGGAGAATTGTTTGGGAACACTAACCAAAACAATTGATAAGTCAGTTGCTCTCTGTNGGGAGTTGTGTTGCTGTATTACCTTTTACTTGTATATTTCTGTAAATATTCTGTATATAGTGTAAATATCTGCTGTACATTGTGCAAAGCTGTAAATAGAGCTTCATCACTTAACTTCCAGCCGACTGAGTGCTAGTCTGGGTCATTTTACAAAGTGTGGGGGGTGGGGGAACTCCCAAACTTTCACAATGAAAACTTCAGAGAATTTAGCTGCCAACTCTCACAAGCCTCTACTAAAGATCTGTGAACTAAAATCTTTTAAGAGCCATAGATCTTGGCCAGATTTGGGAAAAATTTTATAGGGATGCCAAGGTTATCTCCCTCTGATATCAGAACAACTTTCACATCCATGCCAGATCTTAAGTGTTTGTCTAAAGCATAATTAAAAAAAAAAAATTATTTTAGCAACGATGAAAATTTATCTTTCTCTGATCTCATAAACAATGCACCTGGGTTTAGCCATTCCTTCCAAATAGCTGAAGAGTGACAATGATAAAATCAACTGGTAAAGCAGTGCTATAATGTAAAGCTCCAGATAACACCACAGATAGTGCTACTTTGCATGTAATTAATTCTCTCTAGATGAGGGGATTCAAGGCACCCTCAATGAGTTGCAGATGGCACTAAACTCTGTGTGTCAATCTAATTGAGGATAGGGAGGGTCTACAGAGGGATCTGGACAGGTTGCATCAATGGGCCTAGTCCGGTAGGATGAAGTTCAACAAGGCCAAGTGCTGGGTCCTGCAATTGGATCACAAAAACCCCATGAACGCTCCAGGCTTGGGAGAGAGTGGCTGGAGAGACACCCACCAGAAAACGACCTGGGGGTGTTGGGCTACAGCAGCTGAAATGAGCCACCATGTGCCCAGGCAGCCAACAAAGTCAACAGTATGATGGCCTGGATCAGCAATACTGTGGCCAGCAGGACTAGGACAGGAATTGTCCCCATGTAATCAGCACTGGTGAGGCTGCACCTCAAATAGTGGGTTCAATGTTGGGTCTCTCACTTCAAGAGGTGCTGGAGCTTCTCCAGAGAAGATTAACAAAGATGGTAAAGAATCTAGAGAACAGGTCTCGTGAGGAGCAGCTGAGGGAACTGGGAAAACTTTGTTTCCTTTCAGATTTAATTTTTACAGCCTATATACATTTGCTTTCCCATTTTAACATCCTAAATTAATGAAAATGCTGCTGAAGATAAATTTACATCTGATCATCCGGCACACACTTGAGAAAATATATGAAGTAAACAAAAGGACACAAATATAAGATGGTTAGAACCGATGGGACAATGGCTGAACTTAATATTATAGTATACTGAACAAAAAACTAGGTTCCTCTGTGTTGGAAGAGTTTAAGTCTCTAATGGTGGCTAGTTGACCCAGAAAAAAAACAGAAAGGAATATGTCTGTAAAACATTGTCATCCATGAAACAAGGGTGTTGTTAACAAGTTGGCACCACGATGATTGTATTAGCTGCAGGCAATGTCCGTAACAGAGGCTGGGTGCTCAGTACATTCCTTTGGGCAACTTCCAGGTGGAACACTTCCATGGAGCACCAATGAGACCTGACAACCACTTCCTGGCAGCTGGGATTTAACTCTATTCAGCTAGGAAACTTCACAAAAGGAAACCTCACTGTAGTGTTTCTTTTCCTGTACTCTTCCAGATAGACTTTTTGATGTACTATTTTAACAGCCCAGTTTCCTTATTGCCACTTATCTGGGTAAACCCTGGTGAGTCACCAAGACCAGCACCTTTGTGACTTGTTTCACAGCACTGCAGAGAGTGATCCCAGAGGGCATGCAGTGGGCCAAGAGGATATATGAAAGTTGGTGTAATTCCTTAAGGCTCTGCAGCTTTATTAGGCGAGATTTCTGCCCAGTGACCTCCAAAGACTATTCTGGAGCATAACTCCTCGACACAGGATGTGTGCCATGTGAAGGCTTTATTCTTTAGGAGAGATCCATGCAAAGGAAAATGGAAAGACTATTTTAAATTCAAAGGAAGATGAAACAGATTTAAACTGTGCTTCTCATTAGCTTAACAATTCATTTTAGAATTAACATACTTATTTCTCATTCTTTGCTAGAAATGAGCATATGTAGGGAGGTGAACAGCTGAGAGACACACTGACAGTAAAGGCAGATGCTGCTACCTAAACAAATCATTGTGTTATAAAGTACCTTTTCTCCCCCATTTTAAGTTGACTATGCAATGCACTTAATTTGGTTTTAGTTTATAAATCAGTCCAAGCAAGCAGAAGATTCCTCGCTTTCCTCTGTGTTCACTACTCTAATAAGGAATGAGGCCCTGCAGCCATGGCCACACATGGGGTAGGGATTTATATCCCAAGACCCTAACATTGAACTGTGCAAAATAGTCTTTCAGCAGCAGGAACAGCATCTGGCTTCTTGGCTTGCTCCACACATAGTTGCGCTGACAGATCTGGAGTTGCCTTTTAGAGTGTCATACGGTCAGACCACTAATGTGCTGTCCTTCCCCACTTGTCCTCCTCCATGTTATTTTTCTTTGACTATTTAGCATCAAGGAAGCTGCACATGTTCATCCCTAGACTGATGGGCCCATATCACCTCTTTACAGCACATTCAGCCAAACATCCATACTGAGGCAGCCTCCTATGGTATTTCCTTAAGAGGGTCCTGGTGCTCATCCAAAACCCAACTCAACAAAGCAATGGGCTCTCTCTCACACCTTCATATCAGAGAACTTTAACCCCAGCCCATTGTCACTTCTTTTAGTAGACAGTGGAGGTGCCAATAAAGTGGTGTCCCATCCCAGAACTCCAGTTTGTCACCACTTCAATGTGAGTCAGTGACATTTCATGTTATTTCCCCAGATCTCCAGTGTGTGGATCTGGGATATGGGCTGTAAAGGCCATTCACAAAGCAAACTGAAGCTGCACTGATAAAGTACTTTTCTTACTTGTTTAAACATTTAACACACCAAATACAAAAAACATCTTGTATATGAAGCTCTTCCTGTGTGGACAGAGCCACTCCAGAGAATAAACCCATTTTCTTCATGTCACATGGATAAAAATCAATGGTGGATGACAGTCTAGTTGTAGATCCATTTACAGTGATTTATTGAACCATGGGACACTACTTTCTAAATGTATTTGGTGTAACCCACCTGAGAGCCTGATCATCTGCTTAAATGCATTTTTTCTAATAGATTTCATAATGTTCTGCACTTGGTTTGTTGATAATAATGATAAATTATAGAATAGTTTGGGTTGGAAACAACATTAAAGATCATCTAGTCAAAAAGCCCAGTTAGAACTTAGATCTGCCACTGCTGTGAATGATAAGTGTTTCTATAAATACATTAACGACAAAAAGAGGGGCAAGGATAACCTCTACTCTTTATTGGACAAGGAGGGAATGTAGTAACTAGAGGTGAGGAAAAGGTTGGGATGCTTAACACCTCCTTTACCTCAATTTTTAGTACCAAGGCAGATTGTCCTCAGGACAGCTGCCCTCCTGAACTGGTAGGTGGGGAGCAGAGCAGCCTCCCTGTAATCCAGGAGGAAATAGTTAAGGACCTGTTGAGCCTCTTGGATCCTCACAAGCCTATGGGACCAGATGGGATCCACCCTAGAGTGATGAGAGAGCTGGCACATGAGATGGCCAAGCTGTTCAGTGTCATTTATTAACAGTCCTGGCTCACTGGAGAAGTCCCTGGAGACTGGAAGCCGCCAGTGTGGTGCCTATCCACAAGAAAGATCAGAAAGAGGACTCGTGAAATTCCAGACCTGTCAGCCTGACCTTAGTGCCATGCAAGATAATAGAGAAGATCATCCTGAATCCAACCACAGAGCACCTACAGGATGGCCTAGGCATCAGACCCAGCCAGCATGGATTCAGGAGGGGCAGGTCCTGCTTGACCAAACTGATCACTTTTTACAACCAGATGACCCACCTGGTGGACATGGGGAAGGCTATGGATGTAGCCTACCTGGACTCCAGCAAGGTCTTTGACACTGTCTGCCATAGCAAACTCTTTTCCAAGTCGGCAAGATGTGCTTGATTAAGAACTGGTTGGATGGCTGGGGCCAGAGTGTGGTGGTGAACGGAGCTACGTCTAGGTGGTGGCCAGTCACTAGTGGCCCAGAGATCAGTGCTGGGCCCAGTCCTGTTTAATATCTTCACTGATTATCTGGATGAGGGGATTGTGTCCACCATCAGCAAAATTGCAGATGACACCAAGTTGGGAGCATGTGTCAATCTGTTAGAGAGTATGACAAGGTTGGACCAGGTTGGACGAGGCCTTGAGTAACCTGTACTAGTGGGAGATGTCCCTGCCTATGGCAGGGGAGTTGGAACTAGATGATTCTTGAGGTCCCTTCCAACCTTACCATTCTATGATTGTATGATTCTATGAGGGCTCTGCAGAGGGACCTGGACTGGCTGGACAGATGGGCATAGTCCAATATCATGAGTTTTAACAAGGCCAAGTTCTACACTTTGGCCACAACAACCTCATGCAGTACTATAGGCTAAGGACAGAGTGGCTGGAGAGCAGAGAGGGTCCAGGGGAGTACTGGTCAACAGACAATTGAACATGAGCCAGCAGTGTATCCAGGTGGTCAAGAAGGCAAATGGCATCCTGGCCTGTATCAAGAATAGTGTGGCCAGCAGGACCAGGGAATTCATTCTGGCCCTGTACTCAGCACTGGTTAGGCCACACCAGANGCAACCAGGCATTTGTTGGTTTGAAGGTGGTACAACTATGGAAGGAAAACAGTTTGGTGGATAGAGTAAGCAACAAACATCACATACCAAAAGAAACACAGGATTACCCTATGCACTACCTCATCTGTTCTGAGTAATGCTTCATCAGAGAACTAGATCCAGGTCAGGAGCCTGTCCTCTCCAGAGAAGGGCAACAAAGCTGGTCAGGGGTCTGGAGCACAGCCTGATGAGAAGAGGCTGAGGGAGATGGGGGTGTTTAGCCTGGAGAAGAGGAGGCTCAGGGCAGACCTCATTGCTCTCTACAACTACCTGAAAGCAGGTTGTAGGTAGGTTGGTTTGGATTCTTCTGCCAGGCACCCAGTGACTGAACAATAGGACACAGTCTCAAGCTGTGCCAAGGCAGGTTTAGGCTGGGTGTTAGGAAGAAATTCTTCACGGAAAGAGCGATTGGCACTGGAATAGGCTGCCCAGGGATGTAGTGGAGTCAGCATCCCTGGAGGTGTTTAAACGAAGGCTGGATGAGGCACTTTGTGCCATGGTTTAATTAATTAGAAGGTATTAGGTGATAGGTTGGACTCAATGATCCTAGAGGTCTTTTCCAACCTGGTTAATTTTGTGATTCTGTGGTAAAGCCCCTGCCAAGGGGTGTGGACACCTCCCACTAGATCAGGCTGTTCAAAGCCGCATCCAACCAGGCTTTGAACACTTTCAGAGAGGGGACATCAGCAAGCTTTCTGGTCAGCCTGTGATATTGTCTTACCACCCTCAGAGTGAAAAACTTCTTCCCTATATCTATACTTATACTTCAGCAAAAGGGGGAAAAGTCCAACCACAAAATGAGGTCAAGTTTTACTGACCAAAATCTGCAGCATGTCCTCTAATGCTGCAAATTGGCATGAAGCGGTTTACATGGGGCAAGAATCTGGTGAGCTATTTATAAATGATTGACAGTAATTCCACAGCATCTGAAATCACTTTTCTAGAAGAACTCAAGCAACAAGAGTTCGACAGATTGAAATGAGTATCTTACTAGCATGATGCTGTGAGATAAAAAGTACTGCTGGACATTTTCCAACAAGGAACTTGAGCATGTGCTTATCTTTAAGCTTACAAGCAGGCACACTGAAGTCCTATGCTTCATGCCTACTGTTAGGTTAACGGTGGGACTCAATGATCTTGGAGGTCTTTTCCAACCTTAATAATTCTATGATTCTGGATGCATAGAGAAGTCTCAGTGTCCACGATGCTAATCATCCACCAGAAAATAGTGAGAACCTCAGCTTCCTACAAATCAGGGGAAAGGAGCTTGATCTATTATTATTTTTGTTTGTTTTTTTTCTTTTTTAAACTTCTTGTTCTAACAAAGGGAATGTGTTCAGGCTAGTGAAGGTCTATTAAAATTAACAACAGAATGTAAAAAGGAGCTGTATATGATGCCTTGCGAAACGTAGCCTATAGAAGCATAGACTCATTTAGGCTGGAAAGGACATCGAGTTCAATCATTAACCCAGCACTACCAAGTTGACTCCTAAACTGTGTCCCTCAGCACCACATCTACACATCTTTTAAAGGCCTCCAAGGATGGGGACTTCACCACTGCTCTGGGAAGCTTATTCCAGGGCTTGTCAGCCCTTTTAGGGAAGAAACTTTTCCTGATGCTCAACCTAAATCTTTCTGTTGCTAAAGGTTGTTTCTTCTTGCCTTGTCTCTTTTTACTTGGGAGAAGAGACCAACACACAACCTGCTCCAACCTCCTTTCAGGCATTTGTAGAGTGTATACCTTCATTTCAGTCATCCAAAATATAAATAAAGTTCTAAATATCTGGCACAAAGCTTTAAATTAACTGTTTTGTCAATAAAGAGGCATTTTACATCATCAACCTGCAACTTCAGCTATTAAAGTAAATCAAAGAGACAGAAGGTAGAGACAGAATTCAGAAAGAAGAATAAGACCTACAAAATGAAACTGTTCTCTTTCACATGTGAAATTCAGTATAAAATATTTCCCTATAAATAGTTGTCAATAAACACAACTGCTGCAAATGTATTTGGTAAATGTTGAGGTCAAAGGCCTTAACTGTTTATTGCCTTGTAAACTCAAAGGCAAGTAAATTTATTGCCTGAATGAGTCTCAGAGTATTGGCCATCATAAAAACTCTGCATCCAAGGTGGAAAACAGCCCATCAGCTAGCACTGCTGCTCCTCCACATGTGACTCTGGGGCCACCACATGCATCGTAACTCCAAATAGAAGAAGTAGGTTTTTGCTGTGCTGCATATACTTGCAGTAGTGCTGAAATGTCTGTCACTGCTCTTAGAACTACTAAGTGAAATTACAAACCCTTGTGCTACAGTAGAACATAGCAGAGTGTTTACCTGACAGCCTTGTGCAGGATCACATCTCTAAGGGTAGTAAGCAAAGGGTTGGATAGAGAGCAGTCCTGAAAAGGACTTGGATATGATGGTTGATGAGAATCTCAACATGACCCAGCAATCTGCACTCACAGCCCAGACCCAAACATGTCCTGAGTTGCATCCCCAGAAGCATAGGCAGTAGTTGGAGGGAGAGGATTCTGCCCCTCTGCTCCTCTCTGCTAGGATCCTACCTGTTGTACTGGGTCCAGCACTGGAGCCCTCAATGCAAAGACATGGAACTGATGGAGTGGGTGCAGAGGAGATGATCAGAGGGCTAGAGTTTCTCTTCTATGAGGACAGCCTGAGTTGGGGTTGTTCAGTCTGAAGATGAGTAGGCTCCAGGAAGACCTTTTTGCAGCTCTCCAGTATTTGAAAGAGGCCTACAGAATGGCTAGACTTTTTACAAAGCCATGTAGTGACAGGACAGGGAGCAATGGCTTCAAACTGAAAGAATCTTGACTGAGATAGACATTAGGAAGAAACTCTTCACCATGAAGGTGGTGAAGCACTGGAATAAGTTCCCACAGTTGTGGAGGCTCCAATCCTGGAAGTGTTCAAAGGCAGGTTGCATGGGGCTTTGAGCAACCTGACCTAGAAAGAGTTTTCATTGCCCATGGTGAGGGGGTTGGAACTAGATAATCTAATGTCCCTTTCACCTAAAACCATTTTATGATTCCCAAAGTCCCTGTCCAAAGATGAAGCAGCAGGGTATTGAGCACTGTACAAGCACAGACAGCAGAAGCAGCCCCAAACGTGTTCAGTCTAAGTGCAAGCTTATAGACAGATGGTGAGGTGGGAGAAAGGAAATATCTTCCTCCGCACTTTAGAGCTGGAAGAAAGGATCCCAGAACTGATGTGATTTAGGTCTTGCAGGCAGAACAATGTTAACGTATCTCTTTTCCTTAACTTTAAAAAGGTCAAATTGCTTCTACAGCATTCTGTAAAATTATTAGAACTATGGTTATTGTTTAGTGCCAAATCTTATCTTCAGTTCCATTATTCCTGGCTATACTTCCAAGATCAATATATTGAGGATCCCATTCTCTTCCAGATCAAAAAACTTCAAAGAGCCAGTTCAGGAAACAATTTGTGTGTTGGGGTGTGTGTTTGTACACACACACACACACACAAACATATATATAAAACAGAGTTCTACTTAAGAAGCATTATGTTTGTGTCACTCAAGCTTAGAGCTCTAACACTGAACACATTCAGTGTCCTTCCTCTTATGTTCTTTACTTAATAGTCAGTACTTAATAAATGTGAATGAACAGAGAACATGCATGAACTCATGCATGCATGAGTTGGTGAAAGAGACAATTCCATATTCTAGCTAACATGGGCTGGAGCAATAGCCTGAGGCCAATAGCATGAGGTTCAAGAAGGCCAAGTGCTGGGCCTTGTACTTGGGGCACAACAACTCAGTGCAAAGTCCCAGGCTTATGGCAAAGTGGCTAGAAGACACTTGCAGGTAAGTGACACAGAGGTGTCAGTCAACAGCCAGCTGAAAGTGAGCCAGTATGCACACAAGTGCCCAAGAAGGCCAACAATATGGCACTGGCAAGGCCACACCTTGAATCCTGCCTCCAGTTTTGGGCCACTCACTACAATGTGCTAGAGCATGTCCAGAGAAGGGCAGGGAAGCTGATGAAGTGTCTAGCACACAAGCCTCCTGAGGAATGGCTGAGGCAACTAGGGTTGTTTAGCCTGGAGAAAAGGAGGCTGAAGGGAGACATCTCTCTATGGTACAAGAGGAAATGACCTCAAGAGGTTTAGGTTGCACATTAGGAAAAATGTCTTTACTGAAAGAGTTGTCAAGCCCTGGAACAGGCTGCCCAAGGAAGCAGTAGAACCACCATCCATGGAAGGACTGAGAAGGTCGTAGCTGTGGTGCTGAGGGACACGGTTTAGTGGTGACTTGACAACACTGGGTTAACAGTTGGGCTCAATGTTCTTAAAGGTCTTTTCCAATCAAACTGATTCTATATATAAACAAAATCTGACACAATTGGACTTTGCAATCTAAACCATAAACTCCTGAGGGCAAGCACTGATGTTTTTCTCTCTGTATCATGGACCATGCAGCCACTGCTAGTAACTGTGGGGATAATTCACATTTTTTGTCATCCTTAGCTGTGTGGTCAAAAGGGAGCTGTCCGGCTGCCCAAAACTGTGCTTGCCAATTTAAATGGAACTGCATCCTGCCTTTGCTCTTTGAGTCCATTCTTGAGTAACTGATAGTATCTGCAGATAAATTCTCACAGAGTGTCATTTGAGAACAAAACTGCTGTCAGAGAATGAAGCACCTGACTGCATCTGCCAATCAGCAGCTAAAGGATCAACACACTTCGTGGACATATGGATAGGCACAAATCAACAGAGGCACACAGTACCCCCTACAGACAAAAAAAAAAAAATTTAAAAAAAAATCAAAAACCACAAATAGCAGCCACATTTAAAAAAATAAATCTGCTTCCACAGATGTGTAACCTCAAGTAAATTAGAAATCTAAATACAAAACATTCAGACATATGCATGGGTCACACAGAATCACAAAATGTAAGGTTTGAAAGTGACCTCTGGAGATCAAGATCAACACCCCTGCCAAGGCAGGTTCATCTAAAGAAGGTCACACAGGCTTACAACCAGGTAGGTTTTGAATGCCTCCACTAGCTCACTTTCTAGAGAAAAATCCATCTCATTTTCTAGAGAACTATGGCACCAGCAAAGTAAGGCATGTAGATTTTTGTTTTCACTCTGGACAGATCTGGTTTCTGATATTACTCCCATCAAAGAAAACTGTTTACACTTTCCTCCAACCATTCCTCTGAGATGTTACACAACAAAAAACACTGCTCCATCTGAGAAGTCTACTCCAGTGAACTTCATATGCTGCAAACACCTTGTCAAACCAACATTTCAAATGGAAGGTACTGTGTAAGGTACCCTCCTTTTTCCATTTGTATTTGTAGTTTTTATAAATACACAATTAATCCAGCATACACATAGCACATGGTAAGCATAATGCTGAGATATGGTTATGGATGAGTGGGCAAAACCAAAACATTTAACAGCTTTTTCCATGTTCCCAGAACAGCTTTATCTTGTGATGCTGATACAAAGGCAAAGAATGGCTTGGGTTGGAAGAGACCTTTAAAGGTCACCCAGTTCAAACCTCCTAGGGTCAGCAGGAACATCTGCATCTAGAGCAGGTTGCTCAGAGCTCCATCCAACCTGACATGGATTGGTTCATGAGATGAGGCATCTACCACCTCTCTGGGCAACCTGGGCCAGTGTTTCACCACTTCATCCTTCTATCTAGTCTGAATCTCCTCAGTTTTAATTTTTAACCATCTCCCCTTGTCTTGTCACAACAGGCCATGCTAAAAAGTCTGCCCCACTCTTTCCTGTTGGCCCATTTAAGTACTGAAAGGCTGTAATAAGTTCTCCATATATCGGAGGCCAAATGCACCCTTACTACTGAAGCCTTCACTGGAGTAAACTAGCTCCATATTCAAGAAATTCAGTGAGAACACTTTGCCTCTGTTTTAAGAAGGAAATGAAAATGGAAGAGACACCTCCAAGAGTTAACCAGCAGCATCTCATTGTCTGTCACTAAGCGAGGCAAAACACAAAGATGCAGAGTTACAGCTCATAGCCGTCCAGACTCAGGGCAGGAAATCCAAGCAGATAGAGAGAAACACTCTTTTCTTTCTACTGCCTGCAGTTGAGCAGGGAGTTGTCCTCACTTCTATCAGAGAGACCCATCACCTTATGTCTGCATGGCAGCACACAAAGCAAGTATCAGCCTTAATTCAGAGAATCTATCACATCTCTAGCAAGTGAGATGGCATAACATGGGATATGAATGGGGCACTGTTGCTCAATCATCCTAAGTGTTTATAGAATGGAAATAAGATCACAGAATGTTATGGGATTGGACAGAACCTCGGGCCACAGGAGGGACAATTTAATGGCTGCACTACCATGTGTGTCAATATCAAGGGCTGATCAACATCTGGTTTAATTCATTTTTTGAGCTGTTTATTAGCAGGAGACTAGGTGTTATTTCCTCTTTGAGATGGGAAACGTCTTTAATTGACACTGGTGCATCTCCTCCATGGCAAACAGGCACTCATGGGACTCTAGGGAAACCAGTTAAACAGTTGTGGTAGGAACAGGGGCTGGGATTTGCCTATGGAGTGTCTTTAGATCACAGGGCCCTTGAACAAAGATTGTCTCTTACTGTGCATGTCCCTGTAGCATTTATTCCTACAGACCCTGAATTCAGACAAAGTTTCTGGAACATAAATGTATGAGAAGATTGTGATGCCCAAAATCTACATCCATCTTTCAAAACCCGAGCATCCTACTCTTCAAGGTATCTTGTAGGACAAAATACAGCCCTTAAGGATCTATCCATCACCATTTTTAGGAAAGCAGTTTATAAAATGATCACCTGTTAGCTCAGTTTTGGGGAGACCTTTTGATCAGTTGGACTCAGTTTGTCCTACAAAAATCAGTTAAATGTTAGCAAAGCTGCTTAGGAATAATTTTTCAGAAGAAACTGGGTTGTGGTTTGGTTTTTTTTTCCAGATCCACATTTGGATTTGTGACCACAAAAAGAGAAATCAGGAGCAACTGGAGACTGTTAAAGAAAAATCAAACTTTCCTCAGATCGTCTACATTGGCAAACAGGTTTAAAGAGCAGCTGCAGAAGGGTTATGTAGACAGGCTCTTGGTGCATTCACACAAGACACCAAACCACATTAACAGCAACATGAGCACACATGAAAAGGTCATTTGCAAACCATTACACCTTCAGTTCTAAAAGCAACACATCAAGGCACTCACTGCTGTATCATGGCCATTGCCTTTCATGTCAGAAATGGTTGGGGTTTTTTCGAAGTTTGACCTAAGAATCTCTTTCATATCTTGGTTAAGAAAAATGGCAGATTCCATACCAGGCCCCTGAAAGGAGCTGTGTGATGCAAGGCTTTGCATTTTTATCGTTTGTAACTCAGTTTCAACTTTGCCTTGCATTACAATAAAACTCCTTCAAAGCCTATTTCAGCCTGATCCCAAGAAAGCATTTGTCCATATCATGAAAATCAGTATTTAATTTATCATGATCACACACACATGCCAGTGCAGGCAGATGCCCAACTGGAATAGAGGAGTTAAGACAGGTCAAGATGAAGGTGTGCTGGTGGGGCTTGGCAGGGAACCTGCTTTTAGTGCTTTTGGCTCTAGCTGAGAACATCAGTTTCTTGTTGGTGAGCACTGAAAACAAAATCCTTTCCAAAGAAAGAAAAAAGGAAAGAAATAAAAGAAATCCCTTCACAAATTCTACTTCACGCAGTTGTGTATTGGTGTCATAACTTAAAATCAATAAACCGTACAGAGGAGGTGAATCAAAGTTAAACACATATGTGGATGTTACATTACTTGATTCTAGTTCTTACACCTACTTTTCAAAACAGACTTCTGATGCCTCAGACTCAGCTGGCAGAAGTGTTTTTATTCAAGCTCTCCAACCAGTGATCCTCCACAGGTATTAAGTCCCGTGGGGAACACAGGCTCAGAGGTAATAAACATATTTGTTTCATTACAACATCTTAAAAAATGTAAAAATTCTAAAAAACCAACTGTAAGCTGACCTCCAGCCAAAGTACACATTAATTATACAGCTTAAGTCAGGCGGATGCTCAAGGAAAAGAGATATAATGTTACACCCAGCTGGATACTTTGTAGTTAGCACAAATGTAATATAAAGCGTACCAGAGTTTGTCAAGTGTCTGTCTGGATTTTCAGTTTTCATTAGTACCATAATTAAAACCACATTTTCAGCTATATTACCTATAACAAGAAAGGAATGAGAAATGAGGTTGTCAAGGTCAGTCTCTTTCTGCTCTTTATACTGAGTATCTGCAGGCCACAAGTTGTTGAATTTGGTGTAAACCAGAGTAATAGGCTGGAATGTCACGTTACAACCAAACCTTTGTGGCTGAAAAGACAAACTTATGAGGTCACTTCCTTTTAATCACCAACGGACCATATTTATCAACAGTCATATAAGTCAGGAAGACAGGCAGGCAGATGACAGACAGACTGACAGATATATGGGAATACAAACACCCTAAACACAGATACGACAGAGCTGATGCACAGAAGCATTCCTTTCCAGAGAGCTGTGCTGATCTGATGCTGTCACCATCCTTCCCATCTATAAATGACACCACTGTAAAGACTTTTTTGCCCATTCTATGGGTAGTGACAGAGGACATAGCAA
This sequence comes from Eubucco bourcierii, assembly GCA_013396675.1. Classification (NCBI taxonomy): domain Eukaryota; kingdom Metazoa; phylum Chordata; class Aves; order Piciformes; family Ramphastidae; genus Eubucco; species Eubucco bourcierii. Next base: position 30,114 of record VWZE01007632.1, on the reverse strand, counting down.
AGATTAGGAAAATATGAACAATGGATGGCTTGAACAAGAATGAGCTGAGAAGATTTAGACCCAGATTCATGGTTTTAACACTTTCAGAGAGCTTTGCTTAAGACCTACAAAGCAAAGTGAGCAGAGAGCAGAGCTCCTGGCAAAGACACATTATTCAAATCACTAGAGTGGATGCCTTAGAGACTGCTGGTGAGAAGCAGCTTAACTTCATTGAACTCAGTACAGGTCAACATCTTACTAAGAATCTGACCCATAAATTCCAGTATGAAAAATGCAATTTTTTCATATTGAAGTGCAAGTAAGTACTTGAGGCAAACAAGGCATCAGTGAATGCAAATGGGGTTCCCTAAATGAGTATGTCCTAGAAAGCAAACATGGTTTCAGTTTTCAGGAAAACTCAACAAAAAAAAAAAAAAAAAAAAAAAAAAGCAAGCAAACAATCCAACAACCAAAAATCCACACTAAAAAGCAAAGCAGTTGATCAGTCATGTTAAATATAAATGACAGTTTATTTGTGATACTAAAAAGGGGATTTGAGCTTCATTTAAAAAAACCTGCTATGAGGGAGATGAGTGAACTACTACAACACTGAAAGACTTAAAAATGATACCCCAAGAGATAACGCTCTGAGAATAATGTGAAAGAGTTCATATAAAATACAAAAGGTGTGTTGTAAAGAAGGATCAGAAGGGCAAACTTTGAGCTTCATCTAGTCATAAATCAAAAGCTTGTTCTCCATCATTCTTGTCTATGAGGTCAGCTTTGATTCCCAAGCTACAATTCCCAAAGGATGAAGGCATTTCTATTGGCAAGTACGTGTCTTTCTTCCCCCAGGCTGGCTCTGCCAGCCCTGCTGTCACCATGGACTGTCATTATCTCAATCTCTTTACTGCCCAGGATTGCTCCATCCTGGAGCCACAGGGAACTATCACAGGACTGTGAGAGGAAAACCAAGTTAGAAGACTAAGGGCATGTAATAGATTAATTGACAAAGAAGTTTATCAAGACAGGCCATCTACAATAGTTCAGTCATTCTCCTTCAGAGTGGCCAAATGCTTTCGCACACCAGTCTCCAGGTAATGTGTTAGGAAGACGAAGTGTTACACAGAATAAAAACCAATGTGTTAAACCCCACAGTTTAAAAACTATATCACCAAAAAAAAAATGCTCAGAACCACTCTCCACCCAGCTGTGTTCTTCGTATTTTTTTTTTGTCTGAGTAAGTTAAGCATTAACCTTTAAGCTTTTTCTCGTTCAGACTGTCCATACTCATAAGAATAGTCTGTGTGAATAGGACTACCAACCTGAATGCCAGAGGCCCCTCAGTTTGCCCCTCAAATCACCACATGTAGAAATTATGGGCAGGCATCTTCCATACAGAAACATTCACAAAACACACTCAGAATGTTGTCTCCCTGACTTTTTATGTAACATGCTAAATCAAATAATAATTAACAGGTTTATCCACATTTCATGATTCAAAATGTTTCCATTTTAATTCTATTTTTAACCTTTAAAAAAGTTTTAAATTTTTTTTTTTTAAAAAGACAGTTAATTATTTAATACTTCTGGAGTGTTACTATGGTTTTACTTCAGCAATTCTCACTTAATACAGAGAAACGTTGCTGTGTGGTGTAAAACCTGATAGTTTCTGCGGGTATCTTTAACAAAGATAACATTTACAGAGAATAATACAGACATCTGATCCTGGATGTTTCTAGAGATAAAAACCTTCATTCTTTCGGCAACAGTTTGTAAAGACAAGGCATTGATGGGGGTAGTCTGAATTTTTAAGTCAAGATCGCCCTCTACTGCTTAGGAGAGGGGAGGATCATACCTGGGTGAAGGCTTCACATAACCGAGCTGTGAAGCTAGCAACCTGAATGTGATTTGCAACTTCAGCGGTTTCGCACCGGAGTCGTTCCTTCTCTCCTTCACAACCACGCTGCTGAGTGAACACTGCAACCGCAGAGCAAGAACTCCACGACAAGATGCTGCCAGAGAGAGAATGAAGATTATTTAGAAACCTTTTCCTTTCTCTGAATCAGTACACAACTGCCCCGTGTGCAGGGAAGTTGATGGGGTCTTGCAGTATGCCTGCCCTTGCACAGAATCAATCTCATAACGGTGGCACCTCTTGAGATGATTTAGTTCAACCCCTCCGCTAAAGCAGAGTCACCCACAGCAGGCTGCCCAGGATCACAATGTCCAGGTGGGTTTGGAATCTCCCCAGAGAGGAGAATCCACAACCTCTTTGTGGCAAAGACATTTTTCCTCATGTTCAGATGGAACATTCTGGGTTCTAATTTCACAGTATCACAGTATCACCAGGGTTGGAAGAGACCTCAAAGATCATCAAGTCCAACCTGTCACCACAGCCCTCAAGACTAGATCATGGCACCAAGTGCCATGTCCAAACGCGCCTTGAACACCTCCAGGGATGGTGACTCCACCACCTCCCTGGGCAGCCCATTCCAGTAGCCAATGACTCTCTCAGTCAAGAACTTTCTCGTCACCTCCAGCCTAAACTTCCCCTGGCACAGCTTGAGACTGTGTCCTCTTGTTCTGGTGCTGGTTGCCTGAGAGAAGAAGGTAACCTCCCCCTGGCTACAACTACCTTTCAGGTAGTTGTAGACAGCAAGAAGGTCTCCCCTGAGCCTCCTCTTCTCCAGGCTAACCAATCCCAGCTCCCTCGGCCTCTCTCCATAGGGCTGTGCTCGAGGCCTCTCCCCAGCCTCGTTGCCCTTCTCTGGACACACTCAAGCACCTCAATGTCCTTCTTAAATTGAGGGGCCAAGAACTGGACACAGTTTGTTGTACCCATTGCCCCTTGTCCTCTCACTGGGCACCACTGAAAGGAGTCTGGCCCCATCCTCTTGACTCCCTTTTATATATTGATATGTATTGATCACAACCCCTTTCAGGGTGCTGTTCCCTAGGGTAAACAGCCCCAGGTTTCTCAGCCCATCCTCATCACAGAGACCCTCCAGTCCCTTCAACACCTTTGCAGCCTCTACTAGACTCTTTGCAGTAGTTCCCGCTCTCTCTTGAACTTTGCTACACATAGGCATTGTTTTTTCCCCACTGGTATGCAATGTCTTCCAGGCTCACTGAAGATATGAATTGCTCAGTGGGATAATATCCTTAAGTAAGAATTAACATACATTGCAAAGCATTGTTACCTTAAGTCTTCTAAAGGTACTTACAAATAATAGACCCATAAATCCAAAATCACATGGTAGAATGAAATTACACATTAAGACAAGAATGAGACTAGATCAAAATCATTCTTGTAGCCAATAGAATTGCACCAAAATAATGCAATTTCTTTATTCTTTCCCAAAATTATTAATGGATCTTTGAGGCTTGATTTCCCTCTATAAAAGCGTTACAGCCTACGTATAGAGTCACAGTATCATTTTGCATAGAAAAGACCTCTAAGATCATCGAGTCCAGGTGTCAACCTGACACCACCATGGCCACTAAACCATGTCCCAAAGTGCCATGTCTACGTGGTTTTCCAAACACCTCTAGGGACAGTGACTCCACCACCTCCCTGGGCAGCCCATTCCAACACCTGATCACTCTTGGTGAAGAAATTTTCCCTAATAATTTAAACCTTCCCTGGCATAACTTGAGGCCATTTCATCTTCTTTTATCTTAAATGCTTATCCAAAATGCCTGTTCTTTCTGATTTATTATAGCTTCAACCAATTTAAACACGCCAGTCAGATCCTCATAAGGTTCTTGGACCCTTGTTAATACTCCTCTAAACAGGTTTAGTGTCATCTGCCATCCCAGCGATTTCAATTCCATTGCAAAAGGGAAAGCAGCAGCATATCAGAGTAGTTTGATTAATTCATCATCATATGCCTTTGAAATTCTTGAACACCTTCAGCTTCTAGCCATTTATTTTTCATCATGATGCTTGGAGTTTTTTTTAAACTTTCTACTGACACTATAATTCAGTCTTAGACATCAAGTCTTAGAAGATCTCTGAGTCACTCTTTAGAGAACAGTAATGCAGAAGTTCATTTCCACTAACGATTGCCAGTAACCATTATCAAACAGCACAGAATACTAGTTTATTCACCTACAATACTGGTTTTCATCACTAGCTTTAGGGTTGAACCACAGTTCTGGTTTTAATTCTATAGACAAGAAGGATTTATAGGGCTAGAGAGAGCCTAATCCACCCTCTCTTTCTTTCAGCTCTTAATTCCCTGGTACTATCCTGGCAAAGCAATCGATACATTCAGTTCTATGGTAGCAGCAGCAGCAGTTTATAATCCTGGATTCACAAGTAAGTCACTCCAAGAGCCAACAGCTGTTCTTAGTAAGCAGGGTGGTTTAGGTTGGACATTAGGAAAAAAATCTTCCCTGAAAGGGTTGACAAGCCCTGGAATGGGATGCCCAGGGCAGTAGTTGAATCATCATTCCTGGAGGGATTTAAAAGCCATGTACATGTGGTTAGTGATGGTTTAGCAGTGGACTTGGTAGTGTTGGGTTAATGGTTAGACTCAATGATCTTAGAGGCCTTTTCAATCCCAAATGATTCTATGATTTTATGAAGTCAGGGTAAAAAGATCTTCACTTTATCTTTGGTTTGGTGGAGACAGACATGAGAGCCTGGTGTAACCAGGGTAGCATTTGGAACCCAGTTGACTCTCAGAAGCGAGACTGTTTGCTGAGAAATAAAAAATAAAAGTTATGTGAAACACAGATCAGTTTGGACAGGATTGCTTCCACAGGAGTCAGAGTTTGGTCCATGATGAAATTCTTCGCCTACCTTCCAAACTTGTCTGGATTTTCATAAACCATTTTCTTGCTTTATAAATTTTCTAGATAGATTTATCTGCCAGACCACAAAACCATTCTACTGAGATGCAGTTTAATCCTGGGGCATAGAGCTTCTTGGAAAAATCTTGCTGTTTGACTGCTCTCACTGTAAGCTATCCTTAGTATCTCTGAGAAGGTATTTATTACTGTGTTAGAGACATAAGTGCTTCATGACATGTAGCACATGTTATTATTTCTCTCTCAAAAACAAAACCAACCAAAGAACCTCAATCCCAATCAGCCAATACATGAGCACAAACTTACTCCTCAAACTCTTATTGTTGTTGTCAACATTTGCAGAAGCAACTATTCTTATATTAAACAGGCCCAGTCCTGTTTAATGTCGTCTTTGATGATCTGGATGAGGGGATTGACTCCACCATCAGTAAAATTGCAGATGACACCAAGTTGGGAGCATGTGTGGATCTGTTAGAGGGTAGGAGGGCTCTGCACAGGGACCTGGACAGGCTGGACAGATAAGCACAGTCCAATGCCATGAGTTTTAAGAAGGCCAAGTGCTGGGTTCTACACTTTGCCCACAACAACCCCATGCAGAGCTACAGGCTGGGGACAGAGTGGCTGCAGAGCAGCCAGGCAGAGAGGGACCTGCGTTAACCGGTCAACAGCTGAAAATGAGCCAGCAGTGTGCCCAGGTGGTCAGTAAGTCCAATGGTATCCTGGCCTGTACCAGGAACAGTGTGGCCACCAGGGCCAGGGAGGTCATTCTGCCCCTGTACTCACTAGTTAGGCTACACCTTGAGTACTGTGTCCAGTTCTGGGCCACTCAGTTTAAGAAAGATGTTGAGGTGCTTGAAGGGGCAGAGAAGGGCACCAAGGCTGGGAAGGGGGCTGGAGCACAGCCCCATGAGGAGCAGCTGAGGGAGATGGGGGTGTTCAGCGTGGAGAAGAGGAGGCTCAGGGCAGACCTCATTGCTCTCTACAACTACCTGAAAGGAGGCTGTAGCCAGGCAGGGGTTGGTCTCTTCTGCCAGGCACCCAATGACAGAACAAAAGGCAGGTTTAGACTGGACATTAGGAAGAAATTCTTCACAGAGAGATTGGCATTGGAACGAGCTGCCCAGGGATGTGGTGGAGTCACCATTCCTGGAGGTGTTTAAAAGGAGGCTGGATGAGGCACTTAGTCCCATGGTTTAGTTAATTAGAAGGGTTAATGATAGATTGGACTCAATGATCCTAGAGGTCTTTTCCAAGCTGGTTAATTCTGTGATTCTGTTATAGGAAACAGAGACCTCCCATGTTCTAACTTTTGTCCATTTTATCTTCTCTTTCTGCTCTGCACTTCCAAAAATATTCTATCTCCATCATTATTAGGCTCTTCCATTATGTATTTTTAGATAGCAGCTCCTGGCCCAATCATGTATCAAAAAGCCCAACTAAAATTCTGGTTAAATCACACCTTCTTCATCAGCCTTTATCACCAAGGAGATAAATCTTTCAAACAACATACATCAGCCCTCATCACATCTGCCTCCATTTTCTAATTACAGCCTCTGTGGATGTAGATTCTGGATCCCACAACCTCAGTTTTCAGGAGGGGCTCATCCTTTCCCTTCAACTTCTCCCTCCCACCTCATCTGCACAAAACAAACTGCAGCAGATCTAAAGCCACCAGAGATTAATGGAAACAAAAGCTGGGCACTGTACGTACTGCATGTGCCATGTTCACTGAGTGCTTTCCAGCACCACATTACCTCGGGAACAACTTTCTGGGGAAAAAGACTGAGGCAATTGGGAACAATTCACTGTACGACTGGAAAAAAAAAACAACAAAAACCACAACCAAACACCTTTTCCAGTCAGAAATGCAAAACTAAACTGCTCATGGGCCTAGAGAGTCTTATGAAGAATGGGTAAGGGAAGAGAGGCTGTGTCATCTGAAGAGGCTGAGGAGAGACCCTATCGCTTTCTGTAACTCCCTGAAGGGAGGCTGCACTGAGGTGGCTGTGGGTTTCTTCTCCCAAGCCACAAAAGGGAATGGCCTCAGGATGCACCAGGGGAGGTTTAGCCTCAAGGAAAAAAATTCCACTGAAGATGCTGTCAGGCATTGGAACAGGTTTGTTTTTTTTTTTCCACCTGAATGATTAAACGATTCTAAGAACAGGCTTTAAAAAGGATCCAAGAGGAGGGTGAAGAAACCACGTACGCACTTACCCGCGCCCTCACAAGGCCCTCAAAGGACCTCAGCCCTAACGGCCACCCGGGGCTCGAGCCATCGCCTCTTCCCGACACACAGCCGCAGCCAATCAGCGCAAAGATCGCCGCCATAAAGCCCGCTTCTCCCTCGCTCTTCACCAATCAGAATACTCGTATCGTGAAGCTTCCAAGAAGACTGATCGGCGGGTTCCCATTGGGCTCAAGGAGGGAAGAGCTCGGCCAATGAGATGGCTCGGGTGGGCGGGGACAGTTCAAACGGACGGCGGCCGAGGAGCAGCGCCATGGTGAAGCCGGTGAGGGGCGGGGTGGTGGCAGGATCGAGATTACCGGGCCCGGGGCTGGGGTCTCCTCAGCACCGCCTCAGCCGAGGGGGCAGCTCAGGCTCCGGCCCCCAGGTGAGTTCCTCGCTCTCCTCCCGCTGCAGCCTTGCACCATGGAAGCGGGTGGTTGTGATTCGTCTGACGAAGATTTTGCTGAGGAGGATCCGACCCCACTCAACATCTCCTGGTGAGATGCAGCCCGGACCGGGCACGGCTGTTTGGTTTTTTTTTTCTCTCAGAAACTGCGCGGGTCGACAAGTGCTCGGGTCCTGCACATGGCTCACAATAACCCCATGAACGCTTCAGGCTTGGGGCAGAGTGGCTAAAAACTGCCTGGCAAAGGTGGACTTGGGGATGTTGATCCACAGCCGGCTGAAGATAAGCCAAGAAGGCCAACAGCATTCCGGCCTGGATCAGCAGTAGTGTGGCCAGTAGGACCAGGGAAGTGAATATCCCCCTGTACTCAGCACTGGTGAGGTTGCTCCTCAAATGCTGGGTTCAGTTTTGGGGCACCTCACTATAAGGAGGACATTGAGGTGCTGGAGCAGGTCCGTAGAAGGGCAAGGGAGCTGGTAAAGAATCAGGAGAACATGTGATGTGAGGAGTGGCTGAGGGACCTCGGGTTGTTTAGCTTGGAGTAAAGGAGTCTGAAGGGAGACTTTGGGCTCCCTCAAACTCCCTGTAAGGAGGCTGGATCCTGGTAGGGGTTGGTCTCTTCTCCCAAGTAACAAGAAACAGGACAAGAGGAAGTGGCCTCGAGTTGTGCAGAGGGAGAGGTAGGTTGGAAATTATGAAGCCTTTCTTCACAGAAAGTGTTGCTGAGCCCTGTAACAGGCTACCCAGGGAAGTGGAATCCCCATCCACAGCAGGGTCAAAAAGACATTTAGATGTGGTGCCAGAGGAGATGGTTTAGTTGTGACTGCGCAGTGCTGGGTTAATGTTTGGACTCAAATGACCTTTAAAGGACTTTACCGACCTAAATTCTAAGATTAAATCCCTCTCCTGTGAAATGGGAGTTTTTTACTTAAGGGAACCTGTGCCAGGCTCTGGTGACTGCAGAGTGAAGACAGAGATGCTGACAGGACTCATGGTGCTCCTGAAAAGGGAACAAGTTGGTCCTGGTGAACTTGCAGTGAATGTGGGGCCCAGTCTGCTTTCACAGGTGTCTGCTAGTCACCATTAGTTGTGCTTGCCTGAGTGTCTCAGTGCTAACAAAGCAATTTATCAGCACTCTTCCTCATCTTGGACAGAGGTATGTGATGAAGGACCCTACCCAATGTCTGATTCCCTTGTTTGCTGTTGTAGAAACAACACTGTAATACTTCTATTTCATTCCTGAAATGAAATTATAAGTAGCAACTCTTCTCATGGTCCCACAGAAAAGGAATGTCTAGTAGTGAGCTAACTGTTTGAACAATAAAAATCCTCTGTTCTGATTTTTTTTTTAACTGTTTCCTGGTAGGTTGTCTTTGTCTCCTGTCAACTATTCTGAGTTCCTGGGAATATCTTCCCTTCCTGGTAAGATACATTTCCTAAAATTTCCAGGCATGTTTGAAGCTGAAGAAAGGTAACCTTGCACTACAAAATTCTGTGTTGCATTTTCTTGGTGGGGCGACTTGTTTAGTCTTCTACCTCTGGAATAACTGTTTTTGAAATACCAAAGCTAATGTCTTAATGCAAGACCATATGGTAAGAGAACAGTGCCCATCTTTCATTGTCAGTTTAAATATTTGTCTTTTTAGCTTAACTTCCTATTTATAACAAGCAACAATATTGAAACAAGTCTGCTTTGGTAAATAACTCTTTTTGAGATATAGCAAGCTCAAATTACACTCACTGTGCTAGCACATCTTGTGCTGCTCTCCCTTAGCACCTGGCTTGAGCTACTATGGCCATGATATAAAAATAAGCATATAACAAACATAACTACCAAAACTGCAGCCAGGGTGCACCTGCCATGGTCACAGAAGAGAAAGAAATGCTGGTGGTGACAATGTGAACTTTCCCTTGTTTAACGCTGATCCTCAACTTTAACTAGCCAGCTCTGAGAAATAGAACTCCACACTAATACCACACTAGAGAACCAGAAAACAACTGCTTTAATGATATTCAAATTTAAGGTATCTTGAAGTGGATGATGGCTAGTGCTGATGAAAATCCCACTAACACTTGAACCATCAGTTAACATATGTGCCAAAAAATAGCTGCGTTACGGTTTTTAGCAACTCAAGCTGTTTGTTCTTCAAATAGTAACCTCCAGACACAGCCCTGCCAGTGCAGTTCTTGTTCTGCAGGGTTTTGCTGTCATGCTCTCAAAAGTTGTTTTGGGATGTGAACAATCTTGAGTGTTGTGAGGACAGGCGTAAAGCCTCTGTGCCTGTGGGGCTGTGAGCGAAGGAGGGAGGACACTGCAAATATTTTGAGCAGTTAGAGCTCACAAACCAAACAATGCTGTGAATATTGGAGTGCAGTGTTCTGCAGGGGTTGTAAAAATGCCTTTGTGGCATGATCTGAGGAGAAAATGGAAGTGGTAGTATGCTGAAGATTGACTAGTAAGGAGGATTTTTAATGTGGTTTGTGCTGAGTATTTCAGGATGAGGAACTTACTTTCCTGACAGTCAACTAGACAACTCTTAAGTGATCTCTCTCCAGCCTTCTTATTTGTTGGGCATATTCTTTTATGCCTTTTTTTTTTTTAAAAAACACACACTGATTTGTAATATCCAAAACTTTTAATCTGAAAAATGCACAGCAGCTTAAAACCATGGGCAGATTCCTTTTAATCCTGTTACACTGCAGCATTAAGCAGATGATGGTGTTTAAACTGTCTTCTGTGCTATTGATCTATTTGCAAGAATAAGAACTGTTTTGAGGTGTGGCTTTGCTGCTTGCTTTGGTCTTAGGAAGAATTTGTCTGTGCTCTACTCTTCAGCTGTTGCAACCATTTCATAAATGTCACTTACCTGGGGCAGTAATTTTCCTTCATAATTTGTTTTAGGTTGCAGGTTTAAGGATATTAGAAGAAATCTTCAGAAAGATATAGGTGAGTCTCCTGGCTGGTGTGTAAGTGCTTCTCATTTACATGTAACAGGCAAGAACAAGATGCTGGTGTCACAAGATTCCAGCATCTCCCCATTTCAGAGCCAGAACTGTTTGACAAAACTAACATCTGCCTCTTTCTGTGCCCCAATAAGGACTTGTACTGACACTGGTTCAGAAAGTTAAAATCATTAAGAGATTAAATTTATTAAAGCAACAGATGCAACAGATTTAGGGTTGCTGGTGAAAGGTGTACAAACTGCAAATAATTGAGCTCAAGTTAATAAGTTTTGGGTAATATCTGACAAAGTTGGAGTAAATTTTTGCAGTAGCTTTAATGTATAATAGAAATGCAGCAGAAGTTCAGCTGTATGTTCTTTCCAAGTACATGTCCCTGTCTTCAGTGGAGGAAAAAGAGCACAGCCCCTCAGCTGTCCTCATCTCTGCTAAATCCACAGTCTTTCCCCATACTCAGAGATATTCCTCTTGGTTTTTTTATACCCTAACCCTATCTGTCTCTGTCTTGGAGGTGATATTTAGTGCAATTTGGATGGGGAATTGAGTACCATAGTCATACACCTTTAGCATGTACTGTTTGGCTCGTTGTACTGAGGAATGTCAACTTTAAAACTGCAGTTATTTAGGCAAAGATCTTCACTCGGGTGTTATAACCTTCAAAATCTGCTCTGAGGCTGCATATTTTTGTTGTTTTAGCCATGCTTCATTTGTTTTAGCTGAAACAAGGCCATCTTATCTTCACAAGTCTCCCTCCTTCAGTCACTTGACAGGGAAGCTTTGTGGATCTTCATTCCCAGAGCTAACATAAACATCACTTAGTTGTCAGCATCTCGACTTCACTTCTGAAGCTCACTAAATTAACTTGCATGCCTGCCTCACAGTAAGCTAAGCAGCTACCTCACAGCAGGTAAACTGAAAGCATAAGTTGCTGAGAAGCTAGAGGATTACTCTGTCATAATCTGGAGACTGCTGGAGTTGCTGCTTATCTAGTCTGAGCATAAGGATCACAGAGTCACAGACTGGCTTGGATTGGAAGAGTATTTAAAGATCATTTATTTCCAATCTACCTGCCTTTGCACACTTCCAGGGTTAGAGCTTCCACAACTCCTCTGGGCAGCCCATTTCAGTGCCTCACCACCCTCATGGGGAAGAATTTCCTCCTAATTTCTAATCTCAGTTGAGCTTCTTCCAGTTTGAAGCCATACCCCTCATCCTGTCACTCCATGCCTTTGTAAAAAGTCCATCTTCAGCTCTCCTGTAGTCCACTTCAAATACTGAAAGGCTGCTCCAGAGCCTTTGCTTCTCCAAGCTGAAGAATGAAGGGCTCCAGACAGGATCCAGACACTGGGTATCTAAACTAGTGAAATTCTGTTCACACTTCTAGAATGAACACTGTAGTTGTCCATGTCCGTGCCATGATGTCAGAGTGCAGGGTTGCTCTTTACAGAGTTGCTGGGGCTGTGTCTTGACTCCAATGTCCTTCTGAGTGTAGTGTGCTTGGAGACATAGCAAATACCTTAGCACAGTCACTGTTAGGAGTACTAAGAGTACTATCAAGCATGCAGTGTCACTTTTTCTGTGACTTCTCTGCCAAATATTGAATAAACAGCCAAAGTGCTTCCAGGCTGGAATTCTACATATCCTTCACAGTAACCATGAGGTCTGCTCAGTCACGTGCAACAGAAGGCATCTGCAAAGCAGTCAAGATCAAGATGAATTACAAACCTTAAATCTCCTTTTCCCAGAGAAAAGTGAGATTGGGATAGAAAAGATGAAATTACATAAAGATTTGTGCTGATTGCTCTTCTAGTGTTTACAGACTAACAGCAAAACCTTGCAGTGTTTGGACATGGTCACAGCAGGAGGCAAGACAGAATGATGCCTAAGCTGGCAGCAGTTAACAGGCTTTTCTGAGTGCTGGTGGGTTTTCTAGTGGGGCTTTTCTCAAGACTTGCCCTGAACTAAGAAAGTGGCTTTTGTGGGTTACCTGAAGGCAAATGTGGGAGAGACTCGGGAGAAGTAAAGACTGTTTAAAGCAAATTTGCTGACTCCTATTGTCTTAACCTCAAAGATTAAACAAGAAAACAAGTACCCAGTAGCTTGTCTGTTTATCCTTTATGCAAGGCTTTTTTTGTTATCTGCACATGCCTTTATCTGTTGGCAGAGGAACTAAAGCAGCACGGGACCCAGGATATATTTGTCCTTTGTACCAGAGGAGAGTTCTTAAGATACCGAGTACCAAACCTTATAGATGCTTACCAACAGCATGAGATCTGTGTGCACCACTATCCTATTCCTGATGGAGATGTTCCAGACATTGCCATGTGCTGCAGAATTCTGGAAGAGCTCAGAAGCTGCCTGGAAAGTAGTCGGAAAACAATCATACAGTAAGTTCTGGCCTCCCTTTCACCCCACGTTCCTGTAAGCAACCAGTTTCTCTGTAAACTCATGACCAGCTGAAAATTAACCCTGTCAAATGACAATTGCATTCTTTAGGGTTAGTTTTAAGCTCTGAAAAGCTGCTTGTTTTCCCTCATGTACCCTTTGGGAGCTAACTTGTTGTTTGTAAGGTTCGAGTCTTCCATTTTTCCCCTTGCTTACTGCAGCAGGCACTTCAAAATGTGTGTTGAGTGGCACCATATGACTCCTTGCTGCTAGCCCAGTTGGATATCAGGTGTACAACATGAGTTGTGAGCTAAAGCAGCTGTTGTCAGAGGACTACACACCCTGGGGCCGTTTATCAGGGACTCAGTGGGTTCCAGCAATGCAAAATTTACTCTTCAATTGCATGGAACCAGTTTAAAGTAATTTCTTTCAATGCTTGCAGCTGAGCACAGAGTAGAGGGGCAGAACTTTCCAGGTTTCCTGCATGATCAGAACGTCATTCCCCTGAATGACAGCTCCCTGCACAGATGCCCACTGAGTCCTTGGGCTTCCTGCTGATTCAGAACCATGCTGCTATCATTAGCTCAAGGCTATCATCAAGGCCTAAAATCTGGAGAAGGATTTATAGAAGATTGTCCATTTTCTGCCCTCCTGCACATTTGGAACTATTACCATGTGAAAGGGAACCTCTGAACTGCAGTTTCTCTAGAAAGACACTACTTAGGGAAGGTCTGAAGACTAAATGTGAAGTAGCTTTGTAAGTATATTCCAATTTTCTTGTACCACTGCTTATCTTGATTATAGTAAGGTAAGAATTGTGTCTATATATTTATGGAAGGGGGTTGGGGGGCTCTTGGTGTTGCAGTGAACTACAGCTTGTCACAGCCAAGTGTTCTCTCTTTCAGCTGCTTTGGTGGCCTCGGACGCTCCTGTCTCAGTAAGCAGTTGCCTTTACCCCTGACTAGCTAACCCACCCCACAAAGCCTTTCTCATGACACAGAATTGTTCTGCCTGAAGCCTAACTGGTTACAATGCAAATTGCAGGTAGCAAGATAAGTAATTTGGCCTGTTTCTTTGGAAAGGTGTCGTCAAAGGGTAGCAATATCAGCTGCCTGTATAGAAATTGCTTCTGAGGAGTGATGTATGTGTGGCAGGTACAAACTGCCTCCCCACTCCCGACCCAAGCACCAAGGCCTGAGGCTTGCTAGGAGTTGATACAGTTTAGCTTGACACCCCTGGACATTAGCTGGTACCTTCAGGCCCAGAAGTCCTTTTGCTGCTTGGAGAACTAAGCCCTCCAACTAATTAAGACATTGATCACAGCAGGGCAACTCACAGGGTATAAATGGAGCCCTGTTAGACAGAGTTTGAGTCTCTCCACACAAAAACAGCCTGACACTCAGATCTTGTCCCATTAGAATGGGACCTGGTCAAAGGACTCCTCACTGCCCTTTGAGTGTCTGTGTGCATACTCTGGGTAACCATGGGGAGATTTTTCTGAGTGAGTGTGTTCACATCTTGGTTCTGCTCTCCAAATACTTCAGTTGTGCAGCTGCATTTTTCCCAACTGGCGTCCAAATCTGTAATTTTCCTGTGTCAGAAGGAAAGCAGATGAATTACAGTAAATCCAGTTTTCAGGTGGCTGCTGCTGTCTGTTTTGTGGACGCCTCCAGGACAGTATGTCATGGAATCACAGACTTGTTTTGCTTGGAAGAGATTTTTAAGATCATTAAGCCTCCAACAATTATCTAATTCTACCAAGTCTGGTGCTAAACCATATCTCTCAGCACCACAGCTCTGTGTCTTTTAAACACCTCCAGGGATAGTGATTCAACCACCTCCCTGGGGCAGGCTGTTGCAGTGTTTGAGAACTTGGTGTATTCTGCACATTTACTGAAGGGCACCCTTGATGCCCTCATCCAGATGATTGCTAAAGATATTAAAGAGAAATGACCCTGGTACTGAGCCCTGGGGAACAGCACTTGTGACTGGCCACCAACTGGTTTTAACTCCATCACCACTCTTTGGGCTCATTTAGGTATGGAGATTGATGGTTAGGTAGCCAGTGAGGCTGATTAATACAAAGTTCTCTCTTTATGACTTTGTTCTCACTGCAAGTTTTATTTTCCTCTTCTGGGGTTGCACTTTGCCCTTGTCCCTCAACATGTCCTTAAAGATTAACATTCCTCTGCATCTTTCTTCAGCCCAGTGTCCCACAGAAAGCTTTTGAGGTCCTTAGTAGTTGAGTGCCATGGAAGGAAGGGATTGTGACCCTGCCAAATAAGCAACTAGAAGACACAAAGGGGAATTAACTGGATGGACTGGGGCTTGTTATTGGTGTGATTTTAGACTTTGCCTCCTGAACACTCAAAGTCAGAGGGGAGGAAAAGTGGGAGGGTTTTCCCTGTTTCCAAGGCCTGCAGGCTTGGGCAAGAGCAGCAGGCAGATGAGACAGTATCATCAAATATCACTCTGCAGAAGATCCAACAGATCTGTGACTCTAGTATGATGAGGTTGAGTTTTGCTAGAGTGGATTTCTTAGAACAAACCTATTACTAGTAGAGGCACTGAGTAGAGCAGGAGGTGTTCAGTAGCATTCACGGGTATCTGCATTTCCCTTACAGTAGCTGCATGCCTCCTGCTTCAGCTTTCAGACACACTGGCACCTCAGCAAGTGATAGACAACCTCAGAAGCTTGAGAGGATCTGGGGCTATACAAACCATCAAGGTAAAGAGGTTACAGCAGGTAACACACTGCTAAAACAACGGTAGGAAGCTCAAGCAGTCATTTCCTTTATTTCACAAAGAGATTTCTCTGAGATGCTTCACAGCTGGTGTCCCTGCTGCTCTCTTGGGTTTAAGCTACTTCAAGCATTTTGGCTTCATGCTGGTTTTGCCTTGTTCTGCCTCTACTGAACTCAGCAGCTGTTGTCCCTGCCTGCTTTACCATCGTTAGTAACTTGTTGCTTTCTTCTGCTGGTCCCTGCCCTTCACTCCTGTCTCTGTCTGTTGTCCCTTCTTCTGTTGCTCACATTCTCTTCTACTCGGACATCTGCTGGATTTTTCTCCCTTGGTTTTGTTCCATCTTCCTAACTCTTCCTATTCCAGCTGGCCATGTCCATTGTGTGTAGCTGTCCCATCAATATCCTGGCAGTAAGAAGTGTCCCTAGCCCTAGTGTTAAGTTGCTGAAAGGAAGTTTATTTCTTTAGGTGGGATTTTTAGCTACTCCATGTATGTGTTTCTGTTAATACAAACCCTAGATGTCATGCTTTCAAAACACTTCTGTATACAGGAAGGAGGAGCTGATAAATAGTTCAGAACACTCCTCAACCACCTTGTAAGTGTGTTAAGTCTATCTCTTAGTTCTAGAACTCTGGAAGGCAAATATTGTTTAAACTCCCTGTTGAAAATCAGTTTTCCCCAAACCCAGAGGGCAGATAGGGAGCAGCTTGCATCCCTGGGTTGAAGAGGGGAAGAATCTGAACAAATGTCATTAGAAACCCTCCTGGCTACTTGAGGTGGATGATCTCCTAAGTCTCTGCTGGCCAATGTTTGGTGTTTTGTTTTGTTGGGGTTTTTTAACTCATTTTGAACACTTCTGTGTTAGAATTATTTCAGTTGGAAAAGGCCCTTAAGGTCGAGTTCAACCTTCAACCTAGGACCACTGTGGCTGTTAAAACATGTCCTAAAGTGCCATGTCCACAAGTTTCTTCAACACTTTCAGGGATGGTGACTTTACCACCTCCCTGGGCAACCTGTTCCAAGCCTGACCACTCTTTCAGTGAAGAATTTTTCCTAATATCCAATTTAAACTTCCCCTGGGATAATTTCAGGTTGTTTCCTCTCATTCTATCACTGGATGCTAGGGAGAAAAAAGCACCTCCCACCCCACTACAAACTCTTTTAGGTAGTTGTAGAGGGCAATGAGGTCTCCCATCAATACACCACATGATGTACAAGTTGACCTAAAATTCTTAGTACAAACTGCTGTGGATCATCCGAGTAGCTAAAGGTTGTGTACTACACCATGGACACATTACAGAGACTAATGGTCTTGGTCACCTAACTAAAACAGCCTGGAATTCTGACATGAAGCTCCCACCTACTGAGGGCCATGTTTTCCATTACCTGGAGCTCACATGTGCCCCCAAGGAGACAGGATCCATGTGATTTGTGTCTGATGGTGAAAAATTCCAGAGGATTTGGAATAAGAACAAATGAACAGTGTGGGTTTCACCTAGGGGTATTGAACAGCTCTGGAGATGGGTAGTGCCCTTTCTGAAAGTAGAGAGCACTCATTGCCTGTCTGGTTGTGGTTTTTCAGCAGTACAATTACCTCCATGACTTCAGAGAGAAGCTAGCTGCACACCTGGCGACAAAAGGCGCGACAGTACGATCAGTATCGCGGTAACTACCCCTGGTGTGGCATATCTGTGTCTACATGGCTGTGCCAGACACCTGGCTGAGCAACTTCACTCCTGACCCTTACAGCTTCTCTTTGCTCCTGTCTGTGTGACACATCTGCTCATTTTCATGTGTGTATCTAAAGGGGTGGGAGGAGGAAGGAAATCCTATAGGACATGTAGGATTTTCCTCTGTTTGGCACTTTAATACTAACTGCCTTAATGACATGAAAGTGTATTTCTGTTAGCTACTGTTCTGCTGGTGACCTGCATGCCTAAAGAGTTTGTTTTCAATATAATGATGTCCCTTGCACAGTGTCTGCCTCATGTTTAACATCACTTGACACAACAGCACACACATTTGCTACCCTAGAATCATGGAATCATTTTGGTTGGAAAAGATTGAGTCCATCCACTCTAACTCTACCAAGTCTGATAGTAACCATATCTCTTACCACTGCATCTCTACATCTACTGCTCCAAGGATAGGGATTCAACTACCTCCCTGGGCATGCTCTTCAAGGGTTTGAGAACCCTTCCACTAATGTCTAACCTCAGCCTCCTTCAATACAACTTAAGGCCATTTCTTCTTGTCATGAGGGAGCAGAGAGTGACCACACCACCCTGGGTAGCTCCAGCCTCTTTTCAGGGAGTTGCAGAGAGCCAGGAGATCCCCCTCAGACTCCTTTTCTCCAAGATAAACAACCCCAATTCCCTCAGGCACTTCTCATCAGACTTTTCTGGAGGCCCTTCCCCAGCTGTTCTGCCATTTGCTGCACCCCCTCCAATACCTCATTGTCCTTGTAGTGAGGTGCCCAAACCTGAACACTGTATTTTTAGATGTGGCCTTACCAGTGCTGAGTGCAGGGGACAATTGCTGCCCTAGACCTGCTGGCCATGAAATTGCTGATCCAGGCCAGGATGATGTTGGCCCTCTTGGCCACCTGGGCACATGCTGGCTCATATTCTGTTGACCAGCACCCCCAGGTCCTTTTGTTCTGGGCAGTTTTCAGCCACTCTGCCCCAATCCTGGGGTGTTCATGGAATTGTTGTGACTCAAGTGCAGGACCTGGCACTTGGCCTTGTTTAACCTCACTCATCTCACTGGACTTGACTCATAGATCCAGTCTGTCCAGCCTCCCTCCCCTCAGGGGTAGGAACTGGTACACTGATGTCTTCATGTTGACATCCTACAGTCAACTTACCAAGTAGAAGGGAGGCTAGGCTATCAAGACAACGACTGAACTTCATTTTGATTACTTCTGTGTTCTATGTAATGTGACAACTGGGACAACAGTTGGACGTGGAGGAAAGGTCTGCAAAGTTACAGCCTGTAACTCCTCACAGCTAAGTGCAGTCTTCCAGTACTTACAGGATGGCTTCTACTCCAGCATGTAGGGGGTGGAAAAGTGGGGAGAAATGAAGGATAACTCCTTTCCTACTGCATTTTTAAGAGAGGCATGCTGGGATAACGTAAGTAAAAGGGACATCATGGAGCTGTTTGAATGTCCCTCAGGTCTAGCTTTAAACCCCAGTCAAGCATAACCCTTTCCCTGCTCCAGTGTTTGCCCCTTACTAATAAGAACTTGTTCTAAAACATAACAGCTCTCCTTGGTGTGTTCAGTGATACTTAGGAATGAGACCTTTGTTCCGGCAGGAGGAGGTTTTACACTGAGGATCTGTGACAAACCAAGGGGGTGGGGATTATCTGAGCGTGGTAGGAAGAGACACTGCTGCAGCTGTGTGGGCAAGCTTCCGCCACAGCGCTGCCGCCTTCCAATGCCGCAGTAAGTAAATAAACGCCGGGCTGTGGGCTGGAGGGAACTGCAGCAGGAACTACAGCATGCCACATCCCCCTTCTTTGTCTCCTTAAAGACCAGAAAAGAACAGACTTTTTAAACTAGTTCTATCCTTTTCAGAGCAAGCAGTGATCAGTACCCAGGTAACCTCTGACATTCTGAGGTAAATTTTGGCTCTGGGAAGCAAGCATGCATCACAGAATGGTTTGGGTTGGAAGGGGCCTTAAGCATGTTCCACACTCTTACCACCTTGTGGTAAAGAATTTCTTCCTAATATCCAGTCTAAATCTACCCTCCTCAAGCTTCAATCCATTCTCTCTCATCCTATCACAAAGCCTTGTAAAAAGTCCCTCCCCAGCTTTCTTGTAGTCTTCTTTCAGGTACTGGAAAGCTGCTGTAAGCTTTCTCTGAGGTCACCTCTTCTCCAGGCTGAACAGCCCCAATTATTGCAGCCTGACCCCAGCCCTCTGATCATCTTTGTGGTTTCCTCTGGATCTGCTTCAGCAGTTCAGGTGTAAGGTCCTGCACCTGGGTAGGCACAATCCCAAGCACAAATACAGGCTGGGTGGTGAATGGCTGAGAGCAGCCCTGAGGAAAAGGACCTTGGAGTCTGGGTTGATGAAAAGCTCAACATGAGCCTGCAGTGTGCACATGCAGCCCAGACAGCCAACCGAGTCCTAGGCTGCATCAAGAGCAGCGTGGCCAGCAGGGCAAGGGAGGGGATTCTGCCACTTTACTCTGCTCTTGTCAGACCCCACCTGGAGTACTGTGTGCAGTTCTGGAGCCCTCAGCACAGGAAGGACATGGAAGTGTTGGAGCGGGTCCAGAGGAGGGCCACAAAGATGATCAGAGGGCTGCAGCAGCTCTGCTATGAGGACAGGCTGAGAGAGTTGGGGCTCTTCAGCCTGGAGAAGAGANAGGGCAGGCCTGGATGAGGCCTTGAGTGAGCTGTACTAGTGGGAGGTGTCCCTGCCTATGGCAGGGAGTTGGAACTGGATGATCCTTGAGGTCCCTTCCAACCTTACCATTCTATGATTCATTGCCCTTCTTATGCTGGGGACATCAGAACTGGATCCAGTACAGCAGGTGTGGTCTCACAAGAGCAGAGTAGAGGGGGAAGAATCACTGCCCTTGTCCTGCTGGCCACACTTCTCTGAATGCAGCCCAGGACACAGTTGTGCTTCTGGGCTGCAAGTGACCATTCCTAGCTCATGTTGAGTTTTTCAACTGACACTCCCAAGTCCTGGTAAACAAACCAGCAATGTCAAGGAAGTGTTGCTTCAGGCCTGAAGCCACTGTGCAGTTGCTGTCAGCTGAGTGTCAGCATTTTCAGTACCACCATCCCCTATGTCTTTGCAGTTAATTCTGTAAGTGCTTTTTCCCTTGGAGTGCTTCAATAAACCAGCTTGCCTAGTGCCAGCAGCACCAAGGCAGCTCCAAGGACCACCCTTCAGTGCTCCCCACAGCTGCACTTCCCTGTTGTCCACAGTGACAATGATTTTTATGTTCTAATAAACTTTCAGTAACTTTTCAGGTCAGAAGTTGTGACAGGAGACTCTAGCACAACACTGGTGAGTTTGAGTTGAAGATGATCTTGCTGCTTTGTTAGCTAACATTTATAGCCTTCTCTTAATATGTTTGACTCCCAGGCTTTTGAATCTATGCTTAAAGGTAACTTCTACTGATTATATTTGATTAGCTCTTACTACCCCTCCCTTCTCCACCCTTAAGGCAGGCAACAGGAACTCTTTCCAAAGCATGGAATCACCTACAGAAAATTATTTACTCCAAATATACATTGATCATTCCCTGACACAAGCCCCCAAAAAGAAGTGACTGTCCCTTTTTCAGTACTGAACCCTTGCAGCTGGAGGTATTTAGATATTGTGTATCAGATGACTTTTCAAAGTGGCTTAGCAGGAAACTGACAGGGGGAGAGAAATGTTCCTTTTTTTCCCCCTCACATAGCCTTTTGCTTCCCCAAACTCTCAAATCAATACCAGCTCCACCATTCAAACAGGAAATGAAGAGCACTCTAGCTGGGCACCACACGTGCTGCTTCACAAGTACTAGTTGCTTTCACAAGGACTACTCCACCAACACTCAAGATGTGAAGCTCACGTCACTGGGTACAGATGACAACATTCACACCACCCAGCAGCTGTAGCTATTAAACTTTTGTTCAAACTAAAAATGCTGAAACCACTTTCTGAACTGGTGTTTCTCTGAAGGACTCAGCTGGGTACTCATCTTGCTTCAACACACTGGAATCCAGAGGACTTTTTAACTTCTAACTTGCAATTCAAGCACAAGCCCTATGAAGAGAGGCTGAGGGAGCTGGAATTGGTTAGCCTGGAGAAGAGGAGGCTCAGGGGAGACCTTCTTGCTGTCTACAACTACCTGAAGGGTGGTTGTAGCCAGGGGGAGGTTACCTTCTTCTCTCAGGCAACCAGCACCAGAACAAGAGGACACAGTCTCAAGCTGTGCCAGGGGAAGTTTAGGCTGGAGGTGAGGAGAAAGTTCTTGCCTGAGAGAGTCATTGGCTGCTGGAATGGGCTGCCCAGGGAGGTGGTGGAGTCACCGTCCCTGGAGGTGTTCAAGGCGCATTTGGATGTGGCACTTGGTGCCATGGTCTGGTCTTGAGGGCTGTGGGAATGGGTTGGACTTGATGATCTTTGAGGTCTCTTCCAACCTTGGTGATACTGTAATACTGTTTTGGCAATTTAAAGACCTTTGAAACGAGATTATTGAAATTCTTCAGTTCTTGTGTACTTTACCACAGCAGGCAGGACAGACTCCAAATAAGCATTTTGCTCCTGAGGTTAGCACAGGATTCAAGTTTCCCAGTAGAGCTGCTCCACCATGTTCCCTTTTGGATTCCTCTCTCCAGGAATACATTAGGTGTGTAAAAGTGGTGATCAAGAGGACAGTGTAAGAGTGGCAAACATTTTGCTAGACATTCCTGGGTAAAGCCTCCATAGCTAGAGGAGGGTTGCTTCACAAGAAGCTTTATCCATGCCCTTGCTGCAGCTAGGGTCAAGAATCAGTATTCCCAAGGAAGAACTAGTCTTTCCATACCTGTTGTCTAGTTCTGGAGGAGATGAGAGGTGGTTGTTTCCGTGGGAAAAGGTTTCAAGAGACAGGAGATTGCTGGATTTTTTTATGTTCTTAGACATTTTTTTCCAGTGAATGTGCCTGATTCAGATACCAGAAAAGAAAGTCCACAGAGAATCCAACTGAATTCTTGCTATGGACTTGATCTGACAGCTGTTATATCTAGGCTGTTGTCTAAGACCCTCAGGAGATCTTCCCAAATGTTCCACAAAGCCCTCAACAGTGGTCCTGTATCAATCCAGGCTTTTCTTCTGAGTACAAGCAACTGCAAAAGTCAGGAGTCTTTTTAAAATGGGTCCTTAGTAGGAAGGACAAAAAAGCAAGAAAACAGGTTAATGTGCTGAGGAAGTGTTTGTCACAACAGGCTGCCCAGAGAGGAGACATTCAAAACCTGCCTGGATGTGTTCCTTGTGACCTACTCTAGGTGATCCTGCTTTGGCAGGGGAGTTAGACTGGATCATCATTCAGTGTCCCTCTTCCAACCCCTAACATTCTGTGGTTCTGTGATCCTCTGATTCTTCCAGCTGGACTCAGTAAACCCTGCATTGTTTATTGTGGTAACCTGGCTTAAATCAGCCCAAGTACCAAGGGAATGAGGGATTGTATTTTTCAGCAGGACAAGGTGAACTAGGGTCCATGAGCCAGAATTCTCATTTCCTTAACAGATACACAAACATACTAAAGGGTTAATCAGCTTTGCCTAACACATAATAAAGTCATCTTAACAGCAGTCTCTGAAGGAGCTAAGTGACAATAAAAATGAATGATTCAACATGAAAAATATCCTTGAGTTTCCAAGAAGTCTTTCAAAAAATCTTCTATTAAAAGCTCAGAATGCTGATTACATAAGGAGAATCCTCTTGTCCACTAACAACTGATCAAAAGGGATTGCAGAGTAGGAATAATGAGGTTTTTTGGGCAAGGTGAGGCTCCTCACAGCACTCCAGAGGATCTGAAGTTATCACAACCAGAGTTACCATGCCCCAAGAGAAAAGGAATAAAGAGGAAACTGCCATTTGAAATCCACATGGCATCAAAATCTCTGGTGATGACAACAGTTCTGATCTCCTCCACCTTAGAAAAGGAATGATTTGTGGAGAAAACAGAGTAATTGCAAAGCTACAGAAGGACTTCCAATCAAGAGGGGATTACATAGATGTCTCTGCTTTGACAGATGACATGATGAAAGTCTGTCCAAGTAAGCGTAAGTGAAAAGGAGGACACTTTCAACATGTTTTTAAAAAATAAGAGCTAAGGGGCACCAAAGTCTGGCAGAACAAAATTATTTTTTTATATACCAAGTAATTGCACTGCAGAACTCAGTGTCTCAGAGTATCTTCCCCACCAGGCTATAAAAGTGCTCAAAAAGCAACTGAATTGATGGAAGAAAAGATATTCAAGAGTTGTTTAAAATGCCAAACCTCTAGCTCAGGACACCTCTGCCAGGTAAATTTCTGAAGATGCTCCCCCTATTCAGGCAGAGGCATTTAATACTTGCCCTGTTCCATACTCTTCTTCCTCAGCTGTTGCCACTGCCCAACACACCGTTACAGGAGTGTCTGGATTGCTTGTCCAACCCAGTGCTGCCATTCATCTGACTTTCATTGCATCTAACAAAGTGAACAAATACACAGTTTATACAAAAGAAGTTTTACTATAACTGAGAAACTATCCATTATTCTCCAGCACAGGTAAATTAAAAAGATTCCTAATTATTACTCCTACATTAAGCAGCTCACAGTTTACAATGCAATATTATCACTTTAAGTGAAACCTCTTTCCCAGATTCACTTATGATTTATCTGCAGATCCATGAAAAGATGACAAAAACCAGGAAATCAGAACTACCCTTGTCCAGACATAATTCAATTCAGGGTTCTATTTCTGAAGAGTAATGTGATTATCCATCATAAAGAGATGAATACACCAAGTATCTCTTTAGCTTAATAACAAAAAAAGGCACCAAGTTTTTTTTAAAAAAAAATTTAAAAATCAGTGTTTCTGATTTGAGATTTTGTTTTTTATTACCATTTATTGCACTAAGGAACAGCAGGGCAGTTTCACAATCTCACTTTCTGCTTTGCAAAGGTCTGTAGTATTCAACTCAAAAGTGTTTGCATCATTGGACTTGTTAAATGTGGTGGGTTTGTCCTTTTGTTAACAAGTCAGCACAGACATTAAAAAAAAAAACCAACCAAAAAAAACCAAACCATCATTTAAATTCACTTCTTCATGGACTATTCACCTCCTTCTATCACAATGAGACCAAAGCAAGGCTAACATTTGATGAAAACACAGAAGCCTGAACCATGCATATACAGGGACAGATTAACCAGATAGTAAGACAAGACAAGACTCCTATTTTTGCAACTGTGTCCATGAACTCATCTCTCAAGACCAGCACTGCTTACAGGCACACACCCATAGCACTTCCAGTCCTTCTGGGCAGTGGGTTGACAGAGTGGGACACACAAGTCCAAATGAGCCACTACAAATCCCAGCCTACAGAAAACCTCTAGTGTCCTAAGGCTAGTCAGTAACGGATGGATACCTACTTGAGGATTATGGCTGTTCCTTATGGAGTGCAAAGTCGAAACTTCTCAAAACCCAGTGATTTTTATAGTAATTTACAGGTAATTCTTTGATTTCAGTGTCCCAGTAAAATATAAGAAAACAGTCTTTCCACAAGTATAAAATGTGGAAATATGTTAAAAAGAGGGGAGTCGTCGTTTTGCGAACACAAACGTTATCATCAGGTTCTGTGTTTAATCTCGGCAGGAGGTTCTCCTTGTAAAGAATCCATGTTTTGTGGCTTTTGCATGCACTTAACTGGAGCAAAGCTTGCTGAATGTCTTCTTAAGAGCTCACCAGAACATAAATCATGCTGGAAAAAAAAAAAAAAACAACCAGAAATTAAGAGGTGCTATTTTGATTAGTGTAACACATAAAACGTAAAGTCAGATACTCTAAGGACTACATCTGCGTGAGAGACATGGATTGTGACTGAAGATCTTATACAAAACACATCAGAAGGGTGTTAGGACAACATGAAGTGATGCAACAACTGGTTGTCACTAGAACAAGTGACACTGTAACAGGGATCCTGTATAAATGTGAGTTGACAGCCAAAGCTACTCCATCTGTGCTGTGAGAAGCACGGCATGCTGAAAGGAAGAAGACAACACAATGCTTCCCAAGCCACACTGCCCACAGCAGATAGGAACACCAAGCAGAGAGCTGGTTTCTGGCTAGAAGGAAGAACCAGGCAGAGGCACTAGCTCTTGGCCTTCCCACACCTTTCCACTCTCTGAATGACTCTTCTGTCCTTTGACTAAAAAAAAAAAAAAATTAAAAAAAAAAAAAAAAAAAAAAAAAACATTTTCACCAAATTACCTACTCTAAAAATACTATGTTCTAGCTTCTTCATGAAAACACTGAGGGAGGAAGGGTTAAATAATGCTATATATTATTCAAAATACTAATTCCCACCGAACTAAGATTTGTGGTTTAAAAGAGAATACATATTGATTGTGGATTCTTTTTTGAGAAAAGTTGCCATTCTTATATTTTCAGTGGTGCACAGGGACAGCACAAAGGGCAGTAGGCACAAACTGGAACCCAAGAGGTTCCATCTGAACCTAAGGAAAATCTTTCTTGCTGCAAGGGTGCTGGAGTCGGCTGCCCAGAGTGGCTGTGGAGTCTCCTCTGGAGAGATTCCAAACCCACCTGGACATTGTGATCCTGGGCAACCTGCTCTGGGTGACCCTGCTTTAGCAAGGGAGTTGGACTAAACAATCTTCAGAGGTCCCTTCCAGCCCCACCAGGCTGGGATTCTGTGATATATATTCCTACGTATAAAATTTCTCTTTTGTACTAAGCCAAAATTTCATACTGAAGATTAAATGGGAGACAGAAGAAAAGATAGGGGGGAGAAAAAAAAAAATCAACAACTTACCCATATAAGTAGTAAAAAAATGATAGAAGGTAGAATGCTAATTTGCACCATCCTTCTTTCTGGCAATAAGCTAAAATATCTGCATTCATGATGGTTGTAGGATCATAGAGACCGGGGCCACTCATCACAGGTCTACTCATGTACCTGAAAACGATACAGAATTAGTTTTGTAGTGACACTGATGGGAACACATTGGTTCCTGTCCCCCACCCACCAAATAATACCAGAACTGAGACAAAGAATCATAACCCCTATAGCAAAGTCTCTTGGTTCCCTGTAGGAGATGGGAAACTGCAAGGGCAGTAAGAAGCTCTGAATTAGATGTGCTTATAGCAGAGCTTTCAGAGTCCAGACTCTTCAGTAGTGCACAAGCAACAGAACTTCTATCCTGTGAGGGTGGTGGAGCACTGGACCAGGCTGCCCAGAGAGGTTGTGAAGTTGTCTTCTCTGGAGAGACTGCAAACCTGCCTGGACATTGCTATCCTGGGCAGCCTGCTGTGGATGATCCTGCTTGAGCAGAGGGGTTGCAATACACGATCTCCAGAGGTCTCTTCCAGCCCACATTATTCTGGGATTCTGAGATACTGATAGTGCTGCCACAGCTCACACTAGACCATGGTGAACTGTGACACAGCAACAGGAAACGGGGCAAAATCATAAATAATGAATTTCAATGGGATTGGAAAAGAAAGAGACCAACATCTAACCTGATGTAACCCCAGCCTCTGGTCATTAATGAAACACAAACTGGCTGCCGTGCTGAAGGAATATTCACATGGATCAATAAGAAATGACCCTGAAATGGCAGTCTAATGCAAGCTGTTGACAAAAGGAACAGTCCTGCCCCCAACCCTCTAATTCCTCCTTGTACCTGTACTAGCCATGCAGCAAAAGCTGTTTTGTTGGGATATGTTTTAACCAGAGAACTAACACCAGCACAAGGAGAGGAGGCAGTGCCAACTTAGGAGGAAGTTCTTTACAGTGAGGGTGGTGAGGCACTGGCACAGGTTGCCCAGGGAGGTTGTGGTTGCTCCCTCCCTGGAGGTGTTGAAGGCCAGGTTGGATGAGGCCTTGAGTGACCTGTACTAGTGGGAGGTGTCCCTGCCTATGGCAGGGGGTTGGAATTAGATGATCCTTGAGGTCCATTCCAACCTTACCGTTCTACGATTCTATGATTCTATGTCTCAGTGGTAGGAGGAAGTGGGATAACCACTTCTGGTGGTGATCCACAATGTGAATCTGTAGCATCAGTGCCCATTTGACATGTCACCTATAATGCACACACCCCACAACTCGATTCTTACATGGCAAAGGAGAATAACAAAAATGACACAGAAAGCAAAGTGATGGTTCCTTTCTTAACAGCCATGATGTAAACTTTCTCAGTGTCATATCAGAAAACATCTTTCTTTGCCAGACACACAGAACACTTAATAGGAAGTACTGCAATGAGGGAATGAGGAACACTTAATGTGAGTACAGAGACACCACCAGACTTGTCAGTATTACCTCCAAATATGATATGCCAACAAAGGCATATTGAGACCCAGTGTAAGCCACTCTGCTGCACAGAGAAACATAACACAGAAGAATGCATGGATGAGGTACTCTGGAAGTACAAGCTGGAAAAGAAAAATAGGAGTTAGAAGTTTCAGCTACTCCAAATGAAACATGTAATGTTTAAATCTACTTTGGAGGTAAGCTATTGTTTCAAGAACAGTACTGAAAAACAACAGTACCAAAAACAAGACTGCAGGAAGTGAAAACAGCAATCAGCAGGATTTGCCTTGCTGTTTTCACACGATATTCAGGGATCAAGAAGGTAGATATAGCACATTAAATGCTGAGATCAGTAATTTAATAGAAGCAACTAAAAAAATCCAAATCTAACTGTGCTGTTCACAGATTCCACACTTTGTATGTGTTTTATCGTAACAGATGGAGATATTTCTTGCACATGCAACAGAAATATCAGTAGGAAAACATGCTGCACGAAACAGTTTAGAGGCAAAAAGATGGCTTGTGTTTGCCTGTTGAAAGGCTTTGTTTTGGTATCTGCACACACATCATTATTCAGATTCAGACTAGTGCCAAAATGGAAGAACTCAGGCACAGCTTTAGGGAAACAAATTAGCAGTAACACCGTTACCACAATGCTTAGTCTGCCCAAAGAGGAGCCCTCTGCTGCCTGGGCATGACGGCAGCTTTGCCAGCTTCACTCTCCTTCACAAGTAACCTGAGGGGCATGCTTTAGAGCACCATGCTTTCTGGCAGAAGCCCACAGAGCTGATTCTTAGTTTACTATGAAACCACAGAAAGCGTGAAATGTTGGGCAGTATTAGTGTTATTAATAGGAACAATATGGAGAGATACACAGATTAAATGCATGCAAAGAGACAGCAAAATCGCACCCCTACCACAAGAGTGGAAGTGTCTACAAGCCACAGTGGTACCACTTACTCCTTTATCACACAACTCAGAAAGAAGCAGACATGTCTGCTTCTGACTTCTCACGTCAGGATCACTAAAATATCTCCTCATGAAAAATCCTCCATTTCTACCCCAAGATTTAAATTGTCTATTTAAATTCCACACTCTGCTCATCCTTTGTCTGTGACATGACTAATGTTGCATAGGACAATCACACTGAAGTTTCAGTGTTTTATACATCTCTTCTTCATTCCAAGCAGAGTATTCTTTTTTTAAAACGCAAAATTACCCTCCTAGAAATCTAAAAAGCTACCAACAGACATTCTCACACCTCCTTTGCTACAGCACTCTGCATCTCTAAATGAAAAACAGCAAAGCAAGCAACTTGCATCAACATCAACAAAAATAAGCTGTCATACATGAAATGCTGCAAGTAAATATTTTCATCCACATCCTTTTTTTTTGTATACTTACCCATTTACAACCTGGCAATTATTTATAGTACAACCACCCTAGCCAAAACACAACACAGTTGGAGGCCTGCTGAGACAGATTTACCAAGTCTGAAAATCCATAGTTTATTTAACCACACATCTCAAAACACATTTTCATCTTGTTTATCACACCTTACTCCCACTCCAAAATACCTGTCCCTTTCAAATCTACCACACTTCAACCTCCCTAGCTGACTAAAGGAAAAATGAACTGCATCATATTTTACCATGGTATTTACCAGAGAAACGAGGGAGGAAAAATTCTTGTTGCTGATAAGAGCTATGACCATAACGGAAGCAGGGAAAAGAAGGCATCCACAGTGTCCTAAGCAGTTACTATTTTGGGCTAATCTTTCTACTGAGGTGTCTCAATTCCTACTGGGATTTTTGATTCTTTGTACAGGAAAAGAACACTTTAAGTGTGTTTGTCCAGCATAATTTCCCAGATTCTCTCAAGATCCTGGATCTTAACTTCACTTTTAGGGGCTAATCTGCTTTCACAAGAACAGCAAATACGAAGTCAGGTAGTATTTTCAGTTCACAAAGCTATCAGATAAATAAACACTCCATGCACATGGGTTAACAGAAGGTTAACATTTGCATTAAACATGCGCATTATAATACCCCAAAGGTAGCAGTAAGACCATAATGCATCAATGTAATGAGAACTTGCCTTCCCCCATACTGTAGCAGAGATGACCATAGAACAGACCAAGCAAGGGAAACTGTTAGATGCACAGCTATCCAAGCAGCAAACCTCACCCTCTCTTGTACCAGTCCTCTGCCTGTCCCCTCTTCTCCTCCCTGTCCTTTTTCATGCTGTAATACTCACTGTTAATTTATATGCTGTATATAACATGCATTCCCCCCACTCCCAGTTACTGTAAATTCATTTTGCAAAATTTAATTGACTCTTCAAAACACAATAAAGTTACCATCAAGGCTGCACTGCTGTGCTGCCTCTGCGTTCTACCTCAGCCTGGACAGACCAAGCCAAAGTAAAAACCACAAGAAATAGACAGAAAACATAGAATGGTAAGGTTGGAAGGGACCTCAAAGATCATCTAGTTCCAACTTCTGTATCAAACTATATCCTCTTGGATATAGATTGGAATGTAGGGATAGATGGCTACAGACTGTTC
>VWZE01007631.1:71596-82214 GCA_013396675.1 Eubucco bourcierii | reverse complement strand
GTTGAGGTTAGGGTTAGGGTTAGGGTTAGGGTTAGGGTTAGGGTTAGGGTTAACTTTTGGGTTAGTTTTATTACTAGGGTTAGCATTAGGGTTAGGGGTCGGGTTTAGGATTAGGGTTAGCAGTTAGGTTTAGGGGGTATGTTTAGTGGTTAGGGTGTTATGGGTTACAGTTAGGGTTCGGTGTTAGGGTTGGGGTTAGGGTTTGGGTTAGGGATTAGGGTTAGGGTTAGGGATACCAATAGGCTTTGGGTTACGGTTGTCATTATGGTTAGGTTTAGTATTAGGTTTAGATTTCACGTTTGGGTTAGGGTTATGGTTAGGATTTAGAGATTAGGGTTACGGTTAGTGTTAGTGCATTCTTCTGGTTAGGATTAGGGTTAAATTAGGGTTAGGATTAGGGTTAGGATTTAGTAATTAGGATTACGCTTAGGGTTAGTGTAGGTTTAGCTTTAGGATTAGTGTTAAATTAGCATTAGTGTTAGGGTTAGGGTTTAGTGATTAGGGTTACAGTAAGGGTTAGGGTTAGGGTTTGGATTTATGGTTAGGGTTAGTGTTACGGTTAGGATTTGACTTAATGGTTAAGGTTAGGGTTACGATTAGGGGATAGGGTTAGGGTTAGGGTTAGGGATAGCTTTAGGATTGGGGTTAGGGGTTAGGGTTAGGTTTAGCATTCCTTTTTGATTTAGTTTTAGGTTTGGGGTTAGGGTTAGGGTTAAGATTTGGGTTACAGTTAGGGTTAGGGTTAGTGTATGTTTATGGTTATTATTAGGGTTAAGAAAGGGTTAGGATTTGGGTTTGGTTTAGGTTTAGGGTTTGGGTTAGGTTTCAGATTGGCGTTTAGGTGTTAGGGTTAGCGTAAGGTTTAGTGTTACGGTTTAGGGTTAGTGTAGGCATAGGTTTAGGTTTAGGGTTATGGTTAGGGGTAGGTGTTTGGGTTGCGATTAGGGTTAGGGTAAGGGTTAGGGTTAGGGTTAGGATTAGGGTTAGAGTTAGGATTAGCATTAGGTTTAGGGTTAGGGTTAGGGTTACAGTTAGGGGTACGGTTAGGATTAGGTTTAGCATTCTTGTTTGCTTTACTTTTAGGTTTAGGGTTAGGATTAGGGTTAGGTTTAGGGTTATCAATAGCGATAGGGTTAGTGTTAGTGTTAGGGGAAAGGGTTAGGGTTAGGGTAGTTGTTAGGGTTAGGGTTAGGGTTCTGGTTTAGCGATTACATTAGAGTTAGGGCTGGGGTTATGGTTTTGATTTATGGTTAGGTCTAGGGTTATCATTAGGGGATAGGGTTCATGTTAGGGTTAGGGTTAGGTGTTAGGCTTGGGGTTTGGAGTTACGGTTACGGTTAGGGATACGGATAGGTTTAGGATTACGGTTGCCGTTATGGTTAGGTTGAGCGTTAGGTTTAGATTTAGCATTTGGGTTAGGGTTAGGTCTTAGGGTTGGGGTTAGGGTTAGGGATAGGGTTAGGCTTAAGGTTAGTGTTAGGGCTAGGGTTAGGGTTAGGGTTATGGTTATGAGTTAGGGTTAGGGTTAGGATTAGCGTTAGGGTTAGGATTAGTGTTAGGGTTAGGGTTAGGTTTAGCATTCATTTTTGGTTTAGTTTTATGGTTAGGATTAGGTTTAGGGTTATGGATAGGGATAGGGTTAGGGTTAGGGTTAGGATTACCTTTAGGATTAGGGTTAGGGTTAGTTTTAGTGTTAATGTTAGGGTTTGGGTTTGCTTTAGGATTAGGGTTTAGAGTTAGATTTATGGTTAGCCTTAGGGTTAGGTTTAGGGTGAGGGTTTAGGGATTATGTTAGTGTTACAGTTATGGTTAGGGTTATGTTTACAGTTAGTGTTAGGGTTAGTGTTAGGATTCGGATGAGGGTTTAGGGGTTAGGGTTAGGGTTAGTGATAGGGTATAGGGTTAGCGTTTTGGTTAGGGTTAGGGCTTAACGATTAGTGTTTAGTGCTTAGGGTTTCGGTTAGGGCTAGGGTTAGGGATTGGATTAGGGTTAAGTTTAGCATTAGGGTTAGTGTTAGTGTTACGGTTGAGTTAGGGGTTAGGTTTAGGGTTATAGGTTAAGGTTAGGGTTATGGTTACGTGTTAGGTTTTATTTTAGGGATAGGGTTAGGGATAGGCTTAGTATTAGGGTTAGTGTTAGGGTTAGTGTTAGTGTTAGGGTTAGGTTTAGGCTTAGGGTTAGATTAGGGTTAGTGTTAGGGTTAGTGTAGGTTTAGGGTTAGGGTTAGGGTTAAGGTAGGGTTTGGGTTATGGTTAGGGTTACTGTTAGCGTTTAGCGATTAGGTTTAGTGATTAGGGTTAGGGTTAGGGTTTGGGTTTATGGTTTTGCTGGTTTGAGGCTAATTAGAATATTTTAATAGAGAAAATTACACTCTAGGCTGTGAAAGGAAAACATCATGATGTCTACTGCACTCATACGCTTGCTAAGAAATTGTTTGGGAACAATAATCAAAACATCAGCTAAGTCAGTCTCTCTCTGGCTCTTGCTGGAACTGGAGCAGCTTCTGGGCTCTGAGTCCTCTACTGATTAATCCTCACTAACCACTTTTCTTCTAACCACCCTGGTCGATCCTCCTAATTTACCTTGCACGTAAGGCAAACCTTGGAGTAAGGTACAGGGGTGGGGAGAAGGTGGAAGGGTGGTTGGGAGCCCCTCCTGGGGTCTCTGATGTCTGGGAGGGGAGTTGTGTTGTTGTATTATCTTCTACTTGTATATTTCTGTAAATATTCTGTATATAGTGTAAATATCTGCTGTACATTGTGCTGAGCTGTAAATATAGCTTCATCATTTAACTTCCAGCCGACTGAGTTCTAGTCTGGGTCATTTTACAAAGTCGGGGTGGGAGGGCAGGGAACTCCCAAACATTAACAATGGTTAGGGTTAGGGTTACGGTTAGAGGATAGGGTTAGGGTTAAGATTAGGTTTAAGTTTAGGGTTAGAGTAGGATTAGCGTTATGGTGAGTCTTAGGGTTTGGGTTAGTTTTAGGATTGGGGTTTAGGGGTTAGGGTTACGGTTAAGGTTACGGTTACAGTTAGTGTAGACTTAGGGTTAGGGTTAGGGTTAGGGTTATGATTAGGGTTACGGTTAGGGTTTAGCGATTAGGGTTATGATTAGGGTTAGGGTTAAGGTTTGGGTTTATGGTTAGGGTTAGGTTTATGGTTAGGGGATAGGGTTAGGGTTCAGGTTAGGGTTAGGGTTAGGGATAGACTTCGGGTTAGGGTTGCGGTTAGAGTTAGGGTTAGTGCTACTGTATTTGTTAGGGTTATGGGTAGGGTTTAGGATTATAGTTAGCGGTTATGTTTAGGGAGTAGGTTTAGGGATTTGAGTGTTATGTGTTATGGTTAGGGTTAGGTGTTAGGGTTGGGGTTAGGGGTTAGGATTAGGGTTAGGTTTATGGATAGTGTCCCACGTTGGGAACTATAAGGTTAAAAAGAGTCCTCTGGGGACCGGAAGATTGTTATTCCATCCCATAATTCTGCTGTCTCTTCATAAGCTCACGGCAAGACCAGTTTGTTCTCCTTTCCTCCCTCTCCAGCCTTGCACCAGGCAGGAGCTGCATTAGCAGGATAAACATGTAAGGATAGGTCTTGTTTGGGGCCTCCAGAGGCTGTGCTTAGGCCTCTGGAGGATGGCAGTGGCATGGGGGAGGGAGGATTGGAGCCCTGGGGATTGTAGATTTAGTCTTGGGTTGGGGGGAGATTCAGGGGGTTCGCTTATGGCTGCTGTACCTGCTTTGTAATCTCTGTCTGTAACACTCTCTCCAAATACAATTCTGTTTTTTCTCCAATTCGTTTGAGAGCTTCACTCTGTCAGCTCTTTAAACCCACGACAGATAGTGATAGGCTTTGGGTTAGGGTTAGTGGTTAGGGATAGGATTATGTTTATGGGTTAGGGTTAGGGTTAGGTTTGGGTTAGGGGTTAGGGTTAGGGGTTAGGTTTACGGGTTAGGGTTAGAGTTATGGGTTAGGGTTAGGGATAGCTGTTAGTGTTGGGGTTAGGGGTTAGGGTTAGTGTTAGGGTAAGGGATAATTATATGGTTAGGGTTAGGTTTAGCGTTCGGGTTTTGTTTAGTTTTAGGGTTAGGGTTGGGGTTAGCACTAGGGGTTGGTGTTAGGGTTAGGGGTTAGGTTTATGGGTTAGGGTTAATGTTATCGGTTAGGATTAGGTGTTAGGTTTAGGGGTTAGGATTAGGGTTAGGGTTAATGTTATGGGTTAGGTTTGGGATAGGTGTTAGACTTGGGGTTAGGTTTTGGGGTTAGTAATAGGGTTAAGGATTTGTATAGTGTTAGGGTTAGGGTTAGGGTTAGGCTTAGTGTTTGGGATAGGGATCAGGGTCAGGGTTATGTTTAGGGTTAGGGTCTGGGTTAGGGTTAGGGGTTACATTTATGGGTTAGGTTTAGGTAATATGGTTAGGATTAGGGTTAGAGTTGGGGTTAGTGTTAGAGTTAGAGTTAGGGTTAGGGTTAGGTTTAGTTTAGTTTTAGGGTTACGGTTAGCGTTAGTGTTAGGGTTAGGGGTTAGTTTTAGCGGTTAGGGTTAGGATTAGGGTTAGGATTTGGGTTAAGATTTGGGTTAGGATTAAGATTCGTGTTAAGTGTAGCGTTAGGTTTAGTTTAGTGTAAGGGTTAGAGTTAAGGTTAGAGGTTGGGGTTAGGGTTAAGGTTAGAGTTAGGGGTTGAGGTTACGGTTAGGGTTAGGTTTAGATTTAGGGTTAAGGTTAAGGTTAGGGTTAGGGGTTAGGTTTAGGGCTTAGGGTAAGGGTTAAGGGTTAGGGTTAGGGTTTGGGTTAGGTGTTAGGGTTGAGGTTATGGCTAGGCTTAGGGTAAGGGTTAACATTAGGGTTAGGTTTAGTGTTAGGGTTAGTGTTAGGTTTTATGGTTAGGGTTATGGTTAAAGTTAAGGGATAGGGTTACGGTTAGGGTTAGCATTAGGGTTAGGCTTAGGGTTCGGGATAGGGTTAGGGTTAGGGTTAGGTTTAGTGATAGGGTTAGTGTTAGGGTTAGGGGGAAGGGTTAGGATTAGGGTTAGCGGTTAGGTTTAGGGGTTAGGTTTAAGGGTTAGGGTTAGTGTTATGGGTTAGGGTTAGGTGTTAGGGTTGGAGTTAGGGGTTAGAGTTAGGGTTAGGGATAGGGATAGGTTTAGGGTTAGGGTTAGGGGTTAGGTTTAGGGTTACATTTAGGATTAGGATTAGGGTTAGGGGTTAGTGTTAGGGTTACAGCTATGGGTTAGGGTTAGGGTTGGGATAAGGGGTTAGGGTTAGGGTTTAGGTTTAGGGGTTAGGATTAGGGTTAGGGTTATGGGTTAGGGTTAGGGAGTGGTGTTAGGGTTGGGGTTGGAGTTGGGGTTAGGGTTGGGGTTAGGGCTAGGGTTAGACTTAGGATTAGGGTTTGGGTTAGGATTAGGGTTAGGGTTTGGGTTAGGTTTAGCATTCAGGTTTGGTTTAGTTTTAAGGTTAGGGTTAGCAGTAGGGGTTAGTGTTAGGGTTAGGGTTAGGGGTTAGGTTTATGGGTTAGGGCTAGGGTTAGTGTTATGGGTTAGTATTAGGGGTTAGGTTTAGGATTTAGGATTAGGATTAGGGTTAGTGTTATGGGTTAGGGTAAGGGATAGGTTTTAGGGTTGGTGTTAGGGGTTAGGGTTAGGGCTAGGGTTTTGAATAGGTATAGCATTAGGGTTAGGGTTAGGAGTTAGTTTTAGGGGTTAGGGTTAGCGTTAGGATTAGCATTAGTGTTAGTCTTGGTATTAGGATTAGGGTTCGGGTTAAATTTAGCATTAGGTTTATTTTAGGGTTAGGGTTAGGGTAAACTTAGAGTTAGGGGTTGGGTGTAGGATAAGGGTTAGGTTTAGATTTAGGTTTAAGGTTAGGGTTAGGGTTTAGGTTCAGGTCTTAGGGTTAGGGTTAAGTGTTAGGGTTAGGGTTCAAGTTAGGTGTTAGGGTTGAGGTTATGGTTAGGGTTAGGGTTAGTCTTTAAGGGTTAGGGTTAGGTTTATTGTTACAGTTTAGGCGTTAGTCTTAGGTTTAGGGCTTGAGTCAGGTTTAGGGTTAGGGTTAAAGCTAGCCCATTAATGCATGTCTGCTGACACAGAGGAGACAGGAATCATAAGCCTCTTCCCATTTCCTAATGTCAATGGCATTTTGCTCTGGACTCAACACCAAATACTTAACAGCAAACTGTGGCAGAGACCTCAAACTCATCTAGTTCCAACCCAAACTGGATCACATTCTGTGCTTCTGTGCTTCACAACCTCCATGTAGGTGTTCAGGACCAGGCTGGATGAGGTCCTGAGCAAGCTGTGCTGGTGAGATGTGTCTCTGCCCATGACAGAGGGGTTGGCACTGAATGATCTTGAAGGTCCCTTCCAACCCAACCCATTCTACAAGTCTGTGAACTCTTCTCACGGCTTCATCACACAAAAAACTAAGCTGCACACCTGAGATGCTCAGAAATTGTCCTTTCTCTACCTGCCAAAGTTGAGAGAGTTTGGATTCTGCAGCCTGGAGAGAAGGTTACCAGGAGACCTTGAAGTGGCCTTCCAGGATCTGAAGGGGGCTACAGGAAGGTTGGGGAGGGACTATTGACAAGGTCTGGGAATGTCAGGACAAGGGGAATGGGTTTGAACTGGCAGAGGGGAGATTGAAACTGGATGGTAGGAAGAAGTAAGGGTAGTGAGACACTGGCACAGGTTGCCCAGGGAAGTTGTGCTAGTGGGAGGTGTCCCTGCCTATGCCAGGGGCTTGGAGCTGGATGTTCTTCAAGCTCCCTTTCAATGCAAACAATCCACGAGGCAAGACACAAAAAAGCTTCCCCACTTCAGGAGGGAAAAACCTTTTTCCTTCCCCTTGCCCCAACCAACAAAATCTGACCTCAATGATTTCTGCAGCCCAAACACATGCACTTTGCCCATAAACAGTGAGCAGCAGAGACCACAGGCAGCCAGACAGTGTACCCCAGAGAGCATAACCACACAGCAGCTCTCAGACAAGAGAGGGGGAGAAAAGAGAGCTAAAGGCAGACCTCTTGCTACAACTAGGGCAAAGGTCCCATACAAGGAACCAAACCACTGCCCTTAGAGATCCTCTCAGTAAGCAACCAGATAGAATCATAGAATCATAGAATGGGAAGGTTGGAAGGGACATCAAGGATCATCTAGTTCCAACCCCCTGCCATAGGCAGGGACACCTCCCACTAGCACAGGTCACTCAAGGCCTCATCCAACCTGACCTTGAACACCTCCCTGGGCAACCTGTGCCAGTGTCTCACCACCCTCACTGCAAAGAACTTCCTCCTAACATCCAGTTTCAATCTCCCCTCTGCCAATTTCCATTCCATTGCCCCTTGTCCTGGCATTGCAAGACCTTCTCAATAGTCCCTCCCCAGCCTCCCTGTGGGCCCCTTCAGATATCTGGAAGGTTACTATAAGGTCTCCTCAAAGACCTCCTCCATCAGATAGTACGGAAGCCTTTCCTTTTCTTTAGCCACTACAATGTTTTAACTTTATTAAACAATTTACTAAAGCTTTCACCCAAATGACTGCAAAGACCTTAAAAAGGTACATCAAAGCAAGCCAAGAATGAGCACAGGCAGGGAACACAAAAGGTAAATGAACTACTCTAGACCTCAAATGCTCTCTTTTTAAGTAAAACCTATTCCTCTGTCCATAACCCAGCACAGTGGTTGCAGAAGCAGGCAGCTCTCTCCTCTCTCAGCCCCACCACTCCCCCCAGCAGAGTGCTCACTCCTCCCTAGCAAGGCTCCTTTCTATAAATCCACCCTCAGGACACTGCTCTGGAGGCTGCTCCTATAAATCCAGCCGTGGCAAACAGCTGCTGCCTCCATACACTAGAGTCTGACATGCAGAGCTGCTTCTCTCTGGTAAGTCTCTCACTTTAAGGCCTTTTCTTGGGTTTGTTTCTAACAATTTCAACTAATGAAGCGACTGCAAAGGGAAGGATGAAGAGTGCAGGGAAGTTGCTTCCACACAAGTACCTCATAAAAGTGATTTGTCTCCATTAGGACAGCAAGAAGGGCCCCAGTAGTGCTGGGAAGTCATCTGATCATGACAGCTTGTAGGTAGTAAGGGGATAAATGCAGTAGCACTGTAAATGCAATGGGAACATTAGCGGCTGCAGCACATCAGGGCTCTCTGAAGTCTTATCCTCACCCAACCTACCTGTGAACAACAAAGTGATGTGGAAAGCAGCTTGCAAGCAAGCTCTGCTCTCTCTGCCTAGTTTTAGAGGGGAAAGAGGAGAGAATGCCATGCTGGTAGGGATCAGAAGTGCTACTCCTTGAGCAAGAACTGGCTTGAAGCACTGTATTGACGCTGGAATGCAAACTGAGCATCCACAAGTTAGGAGCTTGGGCTGTATCCTAATAGTTGCTTGTTATAATTTCAGAGTTGAACTCCTCTTTCTCATCTACTTGGTGAGACACTGAAACAGGTCTGCCCAGGGAGGTTGTGGAGCACAGAAGCACAGAATATGATCTTTGATCTCCACAACCTCCCTGGAAGTGTTCAGCACCAGGCTGGATGAGACCTTGAGTGACCTGTTGGGACTGGATGATCTTTGAGGTCCCTTCCAACCTTACCATTCTATGATTCTACTTCAGCTTGGTCAGCACTGATTCAGTCTTACTCTACCTAGACTGCTGTCAGCTCCTCAGCAGTGCTCTAAACCAGAAGGTGGTTAACCAGGAGCACCAGGGAGCAGTAATGACTTGGTGGGAGGCTTCTGAAGCAGTGAGAAAAGGAAGGCAGCTTCAGCAACACATGGATGTTGTGCTCCAGAACACGGGGATGGAGCAGCTGCTTTTGGATCCTGAAAGGTGGGGGCAAGGTTGCTCTGCAGCAACTGAGGTGGAGCAGCTGGTTTTGGATCCTGAAAGATGAGGGCAGTAAATGTAACTGAGGTGCAGCAGCAGCACACACTGCACAGCAAAGGTTTCTCCCAGTGCAAAAAGAAATGTCTTACAAGTCAGCAAACAACAAGACAAAAGACTGTTTACAACATCTATTTACAGCAGAAGGAAGTCGCAAAGGTTTTGTGCTCATTGACAAGGGAACTACTCTGATTTGGCAAGGGGAACAAGCCACAGGTATTGGTCAGAGAGTAACACCAACTACTAGGAGGTACTGCTCAAGGTTGGCAGAGTAAGTGGCATTGGATCTGCACAGCAGCAGTTGCCCCATTCAGTAAGTCATGCCCACAATGTAACTTCCAGCTAAGCCACTTAAGGGAATGGACTAACTAGAACAAGAGCTCTGCTCTAATTAAATTAGTCCTCTTCCTTTGTAGACCCCCAAAATACAGAGCTTAAGATGCAAGATTGCATGCGAGTGGTACCCTGGGAGCATCCCTTCTGGCACCTCTTCAATGGAATGCTCCAACTTCAGCTTGTAGCTTAAGTGCATAATAATGCAAATAGGAAATGGCAAAGGATAAACAACTTCAAACTCTAAACTAGTTCAAGGACCAAAAAGGGGGGAAAAAAGCTACATCTGGACCCAAACAATCACTGCAGCCTTCGAAAGGTTCAGTTAAGCAGTGCGCAAGTATCAGAGGGCAGAGCTCTGACAGAGCAGAATCTGAGAGCTGCTGCTGTTAAATCCAAGTCTTGCCTCTCTGAATTCCTCTTCTCTTCAGGTAGCCTCAGAAGAGTTACCTCTGCCTTAGCAAGTGTGGCTAGGCCCTGACACTGTGCTTACAAGGCAGGAACTGCCTATCTGTTGTGTATGCACAGCCTAACACTGACTGAGCAGCTTACCTCCAGCTGTGCTGCCTGCTCTTGCAACCCCTGCCCTGCACATGAGTCCTGCTCTGGGCTCCCCAGCTGCAGAGGGACAGCAACATGCTGGGGAGAGACCAAGGGAGGTTATGAGGGTGCTGAAGGGACTGGAATATCTGTGTGAGGAGGAAAGGCTGAATGCCCTGGAGCTGGTTATTTGCCAACAGAGTTGCCCCAGAGGAGATGTTTACAGCCCTCACAAATGTCCGAAGGGTGGCATCAGGAAGGGGTCAGGCTTTGCTCAGTGCTCTCTGTCATAGGACAAGGGGCAGAAGATGCAAACTGGAACCCAGGAGATTCCACCTCACCGTGAAGAAAAACTTCTTTGGTGTGAGTGTGCTGGAGCCCAGAGAGGTCTCCTTCTGTGGAGACTTTTCAAACCCCCCTGGATGTGTTCCTGTGTGCCCTGCCCTGGGTGACCAGGGGTTGGGCTGGATCATCATCATTTGCAGCTAGCACCAAGCTGTGTGGCACAGTTGACTTGCTAGAAGGCAGGGATCCATCCAGAGGGACTTGGACAGGCTGCAGAACTGTGCCCAGGCCATCCTCATGACATTCAACAAGGCCAAGTGCAAGGTCCTGTGCCTGGGTAGGCACAATCCCAAGCACAGCTCCAGGCTGGGTGGGGAATGGCTGAGAGCAGCCCTGAGGAAGAGACCCTGGGGGTCTGGGCTGATGAAAAGCTCAACTGAGCCTGCAGTGTGAGTGCAGCCCAGACAGCAACTGAGTGCTGGGCTGCAGCAAGAACAGTGTGGGCAGCAGGGCAAGGGAGGGGATTGTGCCCCTTGGCTCTGCTCTCCTCAGACCCCACCTGCAGTCCTGGGTGCAGTT
>VWZE01007631.1:50918-62020 GCA_013396675.1 Eubucco bourcierii | reverse complement strand
CAGGGAGGTCAGGGGACAGCGGGGCTGGGTGTCAGCTCCTGCTGACCTGTCTGGTGACACTCAGCTCCCTGAGGGCAAGAGGGTCTTGCCCTGCCTGCAGCCACCTGATGGTCCCGTGCCAGTACCCTGGCACAGAAAGGTCCCTGTGGGGCTGCAGGTGCATGCTGCCGTGTTGGTGACTATAGCAATGGGTCTGTCACCCCCTCAGTCCTCCTGTGCCTCCCCAGCTAGGACTGGGAATGTGCCATGGGGGTCATTTGACAGCAGCTGAAGGAGGGTTCCTTCCAGCCTTGACAGACCCCCAAGTTCTGCTGTGCAGCTCTCCCCTTGGGGCTGGGGCAGACATTGAAAGGGTCTGCTGCACAAAACAAGCCCAGCTCTGTTTGGGATCTGTACCCTGTGCTGGGGTGCAGCACAATGCCTACCAGTGCCCATGCTGCAGGCCCACTATGAGCTGGGGAACAGGATGGCATTTTTCCTCTGAGCCCTACAGATAGCACTGCTGGCATTGATGTGTGGCCAGTCCCATGGCACTGCTCTGCTAAGCTCAGGTCCTGGCAGTGACAGCCTCTCAGAGCAGCTGAGTGCTGAGATTTGGCTCTTGCCCACAACCACTCCTTCTGTACTTTGTACCAGCCAGCTGGGGCTAGGGTGTGTGGCAGGGCTTCCCTCAGCAGCTGACAGCATGGGTACTCTGCCCACGTCAGTGAGGAGGGCACCAGAGCAATTCCCACAGGGTGCTGGCCAAGCCCACTGCTTGCTGATGAAAGTTGTGCCTCTGCTTCTGGTGACAGCAGGCATGACCCTGTACCCCAAGCCCCCGGGCATCAGGAAGGGAAACTGGTCCCATCGTTTCTTGCACTTGCATTAGGGCTGGCTCCTTTGATGCCATCACCCAGCTGATCACAGCTGGTCCCCAAAAGATGTGGGCAGTGCTGTGCTGCTCAGTGTCCCCTGCCCCATGGCTGGCTGGACCTGCTGATGGCAGCCCCCAGACCCCTCCAGCCTGCAGAAGTCACCTAAGCAGGTTAGGGGTTGGTACCTGGCTGTGCATGCCCCTGATGCCACTCCTGTGTGTGGGTCCTGGGGCCTGCACCTCAGCCCTGGAAACCAACATCCTGGTGATGTTTGGGAGTGAGCTGCCATGTCGTGGGAGAAGACCTGAGTGACCCCTTGGCCATAGCCAAGGCATGGCAGAGCCACACTGCTGGCCAGCTGGGGTGGGCCTGGGCTAGCTCTGCCTCCCTTCTCAGGGCCCAGGCTGGCACACCCTTGCCCCGAACACTGGAGAGGATGTGGCTGGGCAGATCTGGCCAGCTGGCTCCTTCTGGCCACAGTGAAGGGAGAGCTGCAGCCTACAGGGGCTGCCTGGGAGGTTAGGGTGAGGAGGGAAAGCAACTCTGCAGCAGGGCAGGTGGGAACAAATATGGGGGTTCTGGAGGTGGATGAAGGGAGGTCTCACCTGGGGCTCCCTCCTTCCTCCAGCCAAGCACCAGGAGTCCTGGGACCACAGACAAGCATCCTGGCCCCGGCCCCTTCCCCCTGCATGGAGAACTCCTTTGTAGTCCCACACTCAGCCCTGGTGTCTGCAGTGGATTGCCCCCATAAGTGCCACTCTCCTCCCAGCCCCCCATAACGTTTGACCCCAAGACCACCCTGCAGCTGCTCAGCTCCAGCTCCTCCAACCCCACCAGGGACCCCTCACTGCAGGAACTGCACTGCAGGGACAACAGGACAGTGCAAAGACCTGCATTTTGGGAGGGGGATGGGCCCCCCCCATACTGATGCATGTACCCCAACTGGGTAGCAGGACCCCCAGGCTACAACAGGGAGCTGCTGGTCCTCCCAAGGGAGCTGCCTGCAGGGTTGTGTGGAGCTGGACAGTCTGGGGGCCTCTGGAGCTTGCAGGGTGTCGGTGCTGTCAGAGAGTGCCAAAGCCTGGGTTGGGGCCAGCTCTGGGCTTGCTCCAGCTCGCTGAGCAAAGGGTCCCAAGGCAGCCTGCTGAACAGGTTGGGCTGCACCCTGTGCTCCCGCTCTGCCTGGCACTGTGCCTTGGCTGAGGACGCAGCCAGCAGCCCCACTGCATCCCAGTGCTCCAGCACAGCTGCCTGCCAGGGTACCTGGACCCAGGAAGCTGCAGCACCCCATGCCCACAGGCTGGGGGGCAGCCTGTGCCGGGAGATCTGTCCCAACGTGCTGTGTGCATCCCCACAGGACAACTGACCCTTGGCCTAGGACAGCTCCGTGCTATGGCAGACCCTGCTGGCTGCTGCCGCCCCTGTGCCACCTGTCTGCTCTGCCTCTACAGCTGCCAGTGGATCACTGCCAAGAAGGAGAAGAGGAAGGGCCTGAGAACCACCAAAGTAATGCTGAGGGCGATGCTAAGCTGGGGCTGGCCAGGCTGTGTGTGGGGCTGGGGTGGGGAGAAGCTCTGCTCAGCCTAAATATTTCACTGGTCCTGCTCCCCTGGGCTGCTGTCTGGGACCCTCTCAGTCCAGGGGCTGCCCTGGCTGGGAGCAGTGAGATGGTGAGGTCGAGCTGTTTGTGCTCCATGGATCACAAGAAGGGCAGAGCAGCAGGCTGGCAGCAGCAGAGCTGAGCCAGGGCCATCCCCTGCCCGGTCGAGCGTGCTCCTGCGGTGGAACTCCCGTGCCTGGAGCCGGGCACTGCCCGGCGGCTGAGCACGGCAGGCA
This sequence comes from Eubucco bourcierii, assembly GCA_013396675.1. Lineage (NCBI taxonomy): Eukaryota > Metazoa > Chordata > Aves > Piciformes > Ramphastidae > Eubucco > Eubucco bourcierii. The sequence continues at coordinate 59,327 of VWZE01007631.1, read as the reverse complement.
GGCCCTGGGGTGCTGGGTGCCTAGCAGGGCACGTGGAAGGCACGGTGCCTGGGCTGGGTGCAGCCCCTGCCCACGGGCTGCTGGAAGGATGAGTCCCTGGCAATTTGTAACCTGGGAGGGGTGAGGCCCTGGGATTCTCTGAGGTCTCCGGGTCCCATGGGAGTGGCTGTGCTGCTGCTTGTCCTGTCTTGCCTGGAATGTGTGGGCTGCTCCTGCCTGCCACATGTCCAACTTAGCACCTGGCATCCCTCACCTGCCTGAGCATTCAGAGGCTGGAGACCCTGCAGCTGCAGCCTGCAGGTTCCCCGCTGCAGTGGCAGCTCTGGCACACAGCACCCCTCTGCCCAGACCACAGAGCACCACAAGAGCACCTGGGGCTCTGTCTCTTCTTGTGTCCAAAGTGCAGGCACTGAGCTGCCCCACAGAGAGGGGACAGAGCTCCACAGGCTGCACAGGAGGCAGTCCGTGCACAGGGCCTGCCCTCCCCAGTCTGCCATAGGCAGCTCTGCTCCAGCTTGCTGGGGCTTGGCTCTGTTCCCTCTCCTTGGGGCAGCTCAGTGCCTGCAGCCCTGGGCCCAGTGCCTGCTGTGACTCCCTGTGCACCCTGCTGCAGGGCCCTAGGGTTGGCTGCCCTGCAGGTGTGTGCATTGCTGTCACCTCTGGCTTTCAGTGTGACTGCAGCTGGTTCCTCTTCCTCTTCCTCATCTTCCTCTTCACACTGGTGTGGCTCTACTTCACAATCATCATTCTCAATGATTTCCACAACTTCAATGAGTAAGTAGGATCCCCACATCCAGCTTTGCTCCACATGTGCCCCCTGCCTCTCTGACCACCCTCTCTGCTGCCAGGTTCATCTTCAAGCAGAGGAATTTGTGGCTGGACTGGTCCCTGGTGCTGCTCATAGCTACAGCCGTGCTGATCACCTACTCGGCCACACTGCTGGTGAGCCCCAGGGACCCTGCTTGTGCCAGTGGGGGTCACACTGTGCACACTGCCACGCTGTGCAGAGCCAGCTGGAGCCCACAGCATCTGCCCTGCTGCAGCATTCAATCTCTGGCATGACCAGAGACCTTGCCTGTGCTGGGGCACCAAAGCTCCGCTGGCTGAGTCCTGTGCCCTCAGAGGGCTGAGGTGTGGGATCCAACCCAGCTCTGACAGACTCCTTGTCCTTCTTGCAGGTACTTGCTTTGTGCTTACAGCTCTGTGGTCAGCCCTTGAAGCTGCACTGGCTGCACAAGGTGAGAGGAGAATATTACCCTTGCTCAAAGCATGGGGTGCAGAGCTCAACTGGAAACCCAGACAGGGCAGGTTTGGCTCCAGATCAGCAGGAGCTCAGGAGGAAGGGATGAGGAAGCCTCTGCCTGTCCTGCCAGGGCAGAGCCCACCTGGCCTGCAGGATGTTGGATGCTCCCTTAACTGCCTTGTACCCTGCCCTACAGACCCTGCTGATCTTCACTGCCTTGGTGGTGGCTGCAGCCTTCACAGGGCTGGGAATAAAGTGGGCAGAGGAGTGGAGAAGTGCACGTATCTCCTTGCAGGTGAGTCACCTCGATACCAGAGACTCCCCCACTCTACCCAGAGCCTGGCCTGAGGGAATGAGCTGAAGGGTGGTGACTGCAAGCCCCAGCATGGCTGTGTGCCAATGGAGGTTAACTCCCTGCCTTTGGCTTCTGCTGCTTGGCCAGGCAAGGTGCTCCTCCTGCTCTTGCAGGCCTCCCTGGAGCAGCTGCAGAGTGACGAACAGTGACTGGACAGGGCAGGGAGTCTGCTTGGTCAACCCAGGAGCTCCTTGCCCTCCCCTCCCTCCCTCCCTCCCTCCCAGCAGTGCTGGCTGCAGTGGCAGATCTCCATCATTGGAGCATGTGGATTTTGGGAGAGGGGCTGGGCTGGTGCTGGCTGATGCCCTGCCTTTGGCTCCCCAGGCAACAGGTCCCTTCCTGCACATCGGAGCCGTGGGGGGGATGACACTCCTTGCTTGGCCCCTGGCCAGCTTCATCTACCGCACCCACAGCACAGGTAACCCCCTCCCCAAGGCCCCTCACCCACCCACCTCAGCCAGTGCCCTGCCTCCTGCTACCCAGCCTAGGGGCACTGGTGGCAGAGCAGTGCAGAGAGAGCATCGCTGCTGTGGGAGCAGGCCGACAGGACTCGATAGTGCTGCCTGCTCTTTGTTGGTGCTCCTGATGCCCAGCCCTTGTTGCAGCTTCAGCCCTCACCACTTGGCAGCAGAAGGAGGGCAGTGGATGGCAGCCTGCAGCCTGCAGGAGTGCTGGGTTGGGGTGCAAGGACTTGCAGTGTCCTTTAATAAATCTGCAGGGTCCCCGAAGCTGAGGAATGCAATGACTGACCTGTGGCAACCATAAGTTAATGCCAAGGGAAGCAGCTTTGGCTTGTTCCTAATGACCTGCAGAACCCTTCCTGTGTCACTCACCCTCTGTCCCTGCCTGCAGGCCTCAGAGTGTCCCTTCTGCTTCCGTACTGCGCCGTGATGATTGCACTGTACCTGGCTCCCCTGGCAATCACCTCCCCCTGCATCATGGAGGAGAAACAGCTGCCCCCCAAGCCGGCCCTGGTTGGCCACCGAGGAGCACCCATGGTGAGTTGCCAGCCCCTGCAGCATCCCGGCACTGTGGCTAGAGGGATGGGGCAGGCTGCTCCACCAGCAAAAGCCAGGCTGTGCCCGGTGCAGGGCACTGGCACCAGATCCTTGCTGCTGCAGGCCTGGACAAGCTCTGGCCAGCCCAGGGGCAAGGGGTCCCCACACCAGCCAGGGGAGCACTGGGCTGGAGGATGGGTGGGCACAGGGTGAGGAGAGTGGCTGCAGCAGCTGCAGGGCAGAGCTGATTGCTGAATGTAGCTGGACAAGGAGCAGGCAGCTGTCAGCAGAATGCCTGGGTGGGTAGCGTGGGCTGGGGAGTAGGGACTGGGCAGGCTCTGGCTGCCTGCACCCAGCCCTCTTCCTGTCCCTTGCCCCATCAGGGGCACCCAAGTCTGACTGTGGTTGTCCCAGAGCCCAGAGCTCTGGTTGCAACCAGGCAGGACAGTGCCCACTTCCTGCCCATGCCCTCACCACTGGCACCATACCTTTCCAGCTGGCCCCTGAGAACACCCTCATGTCACTGCAGAAGGCTGTGGACTGTGATGTGCAAGTCTTTGAGACAGACGTCATGGTGAGGTAAAGGGGCAGCAGGGGCTGGCAGGGAGCAAGACTCTGCATCCTGGGGTGGTCACCTTCCATGTGGGGTTGTCTGGAACACACCTGGGGCATTGAGCTGGCCTGTGTTTGGAGGCAGGACTAGTACCCAGTGAGCTGGCAGAGGTGCTGGGTTTCTGTCCTCCCCAGGCAGGCTGCCTGCCAGGAGGCACTGTCACAGGGTGGAACCGCTGGGAGCACAGCCACTGCCTCTGCCTCGTCCCATGCAGCCCTGCTATGGGGGCAGCTGCTGCAGCCAGCAAGGAGCTGCTTGGTCCCTGCCTTGGTCTCTAGGTGGTCTGTGCACTCTGGATACTCTCCTTTTTGTGTAGAGGGCCACAAGCAGGGACAAGGGTTAGCCTAACAGGGTGGCTGGGAGAGGGCAGAAATGCCAAGGCAGGGAAATGAGGCAAACAGCTTGCAACAAAGAGCTTTCCTCTCTGCTCCTTTGCCAGTGCTGATGGGGTCCCATTTCTGATGCACGATGAGGAACTCACCAGGACCACCAACGTGCAGGCTGTGTTCCCTGAAAGGGCTGCCCTGAACAGCACTGCCTTCAACTGGACAGACCTACAGCAGCTGGATGCTGGCAGCTGGTTCCTGGAGGTCAGAATGCCCCTGGGGTGGCTGCTCAGGGATGGGTGTATTTGTGGATGAAGAGCTCTGCCCTGGGGAATCATAGAATCATAGAATGGGAAGGTTGGAAGGGACTGCAAGGCTCAGCCAGTTCCAATCCCCTGCCATAGGCAGGGACACCTCCCACTAGCACAGGGCACTCAAGACCTCATCCAGCCTGGTCCTGAACACCTCCAGGGAGGTTGTGGAGCACAGGAGCACAGAATGAGATCCCATTCTGTGCTTCTGTGCTCCACAACCTCCCTGGGCAACCTGTGCCAGTGTCTCACCACCCTCACTGCAAACAACTTCCTCCTAACATCCACTTTCAATCTCCCCTCTGACACTTCAAACCCATTCCCCTTGTCCTGGCAAGACCTCGAAGGTTCCCTCTGAAGCCCTGGTCCTGGCAGACAGCTGGACAGGGTGCAAAAGCACTTCTGCCCCTGCACAAATCCATGGGCAGAGCTTTGCTCTTACTCCTCAGCTGAGTCATGGGGGAGGCTGCTTTGAGGGGAGATGTCTCACCCAGGTGCCCTATTGCCTAGGCTTGGCAGCAGCCATGGCAAGGCTCTTCCCAGAAGATGACTAACACTGCTGAGCTGCTCCCAATTCCCTAGAGGTGTTGGGGCTGCTTGAACTGTGCTGTTAGTGGGGAGAAGGGTAGAGGTGCCCCATTAATCTTCAGGGCAAGGATTTCTGTGCCTGTCTGTGCTGGAGAGGATGGCATAGGAAGTGAAGAGCCAGAGACAGGCACCAGCTTAGGACATGAAAGCTCAAGTGGCTGCTGAGATAGCAGCAGTGGAAGCTCAGGAGACTGCTCTGATGGCACCAGTGGAAGCTCAGGGGGCTGCTCTGATGGCACCAGTGGAAGCTCAGGGGGCTGCTCTGATGGCACCAGTGGAAGCTCAGGGGGCTGCTATAATGGCATCAGTGGAAATTCAAGGGGCTGCTATGATGGCACCAGTGGGAGCTCAGTGGGCTGCTGAGATGGCACCAGTGGAAACTGAGGGGGCTGCTGAGATGGCAGGAGCTGAGGGCTGGGAGCTCAGGGGGTTGCTGAGATGGCAGGAGCTGAGGGCTGGGAGCTCAGGGGGCTGCTGAGATGGCAGGAGCTGAGGGCTGGGAGCTCAGGGGGCTGCTGAGATGGCAGCAGCTGAGGGAGCTCCGTGGCTGCCCTGTTGACTCCCTCTGCCCTGGCAGCGGAGGCCATTTCCCACCGCGCAGAGTCTGTCTGCCAGTGACCGTCTGGAGGTGGCCAAGCAGCGGATCCCATCCCTGCAGCAGGCCCTGGAGGCAGCCAAGCAGAGCAACATTTCCATCATGTTTGACCTCCGTCCCGAGAACCACAGTGACTACCAGAGCTTCGTCAATGCCACCCTGGAGGCCATCCTCGAGTCAGGCATCCCACTGCAGCAGGTAAGCTGGCCCCCGCCCTGCTGCCACAGCCCTGCCCTGCTGGGAGGTGCCTCTGCAACCCCACCGAGCCTCCCTGCCTCTCATTCACCACATCCCCACGTGTGCTGGGGAGCCCTGTCCAGGCACGGGCATCTCTAAGCTGGAATTACCAATAATTAGGGGTCTACAGCTCCAGACCCGTCCGAATCCTTTGGCCACCCAGTTGTGTAAAACAGTGAGTCAGCCTAGGGAGGGGAGCAACAGTGCTAGCCAGAGCAGGAAAAAAATGCTTAGGTTTCCACCTCTCCACACTTCACCACACCTCGCCCTGCAGCTCTGGGGACTGTGGCTGCAGCCTCCTGCCTTGCCCTTACACCTCAGCCAGCCTCTGCAGCACAGCACACGTGCTGCCCTGGGGGAATGAATCAGCACCCACATCACTTTGCCTTCCTGCCTTTTAGAGAGTGGAGAGCAGGAGGGGACACAGCAAAGCCTTGGGCTCTAATCTGATCCAAGGTGCATTCTTGCTGCAGCTGGGGCCAGAAGGATGCATGACTTAGCCCATTCAGCCACCCAGGAAGGACAGAATGCTCCAGCCTTCTGAGGCTGGCACTGCTTTCTCCCCTCACTGCAGTCTGCTCTGCTTGCTTCTTGGCTGGGACAAGCTCTTAGGAGACTGTCCTGGGTGAGATCTTCATGGAGTTGCTGAGCATGGAGAGGAGCTCAGGAGCCAGCTGTTTGAGAAAGCCATGTGTGCCTGGCCCTGCAAGGACATGCCAGAGAAGAGTGAGCTCTCTGGGGTACCTCTTCTCTACTTGTGGTCTCTGGCTCCTGCCCAGGTCCTCTGGCTGCCAGATGGGTTCAGGGAGCAGGTCAGACAGCAAGCCCCAGGACTTCAGCAAGTCTATGGCCGGAAGAGACTGCAGAATGAGAAGGAGCCACTGCTGCACGTCAATCTGCCCTACCAGGACATGAGCTCTGAGGAGATCAGGTGAGAGCCTTGTGACAAGAAGTCTGGGAGCTGTAGGGCCTAGGCACTGTTCTAGCTCTGTCCCAGGGGCCAGCACAGCTGAAGACCAGCTCTGAGGGTGAGTGATGGAGCACTGCTGGGAAGGGCTCTGGGGCAAGCACACTTAAGGAGATGGAGCTGGCTGCATTCCTCTGCCTTGCCAGCAAGTTTGCCCTGGGCCTGACTCTGCAGACAGTGCCTGCGAATGCTGGATCACATCCCAGACACAGCCTTCTCCGGCTGTGCCGCCAGGCTGCTGGAATCCCTCTGCCTGCTGGCAGCCCCCTGCCTGCTGCCCTGAGCATGCTGTGCCCCGCAGGCAGTACCGCCAGGACAATGTCTCTGTCAACCTGTACGTGGTGAACCAGCCCTGGCTCTTCTCTGTGCTCTGGTGCTCTGGGGTGAGCTCCGTCACAACCAATGCCTGCCAGGTGCTGAAGGAGATGAAACGCCCTATCTGGCTGCTGGTAGGTGCCACTTCCACCCTTCAGCCTGTCCCCCAGGCACTTGGGAGTCCTCTTCTGCAGCCAGCTGCCTGGCGGGTGGCTGTGGCTCGGTGCTGGACTGGCGTGGGAAGATGTGACCCTGCTGGCACAGCAGGCTGGCTCTGCCTGACTGATGGTGATGCCTTGTTTTCTTGCAGCCCAGCAGCACATACCTCATGATCTGGATTGTCACAGACTCTGTTTCCTTGCTTGCCATCCTCTGGGCCTTCGTCTTGCTGAAGTACGTTTAATGCCTTCCCTGCTCGCATGGGGGGGTCCCTTGGGGGAGGCTGTGGTGTGCCCCGTGTGGCTGGGATGTGCCCAAACCCAGTCCTGTCTGCTGCCACCCCTGTCTGGACTCAGATCCATGGGGGTCCTCTCCTGTCTGGCTGAGACAGCAGTGCATGGGGGCAGCTTTTACACCCAGGCTGCAGCCAAAATCCCAACTCTCCCTCGGGTTCATTGCCTGGCTCTGCACCTGGCTCTGCACCTGGCTCTGCACCCCAGGGCTTGGTGGGCTGCAGCTGAGGTAACCTTGGCCTTGCTCCTTTTACCCATCTGCAGGCACCAAGAGCAGATCCCCATGGAATCGTGTGGTGTGGTCTCTGGCTGGGAGCCTGAGGGAGGGAAGGGGGAGGCCAAACTTGATGTGCTAATGTTGATTCTGTTCCATCTCCTAGGAAATGCTCCCAGAGAAGACAGCCAGCAGGTAAGTGTGCCTGGACGTGAGCTCCTCTCCCTTAGAGCCAGGCTGTGCCTGTGGGACTCTCCCTGGCAGGCAGGCAGCTCTCTGCAGTGCAACAGGAAAGAGTGATTTGGGATGACCCCGTGAGGGAATCCCAGACCAGGGAGTTCCTGCCCTGCCCTGAGCAAGCAGCCCTGTGGGGCAGCACTGGGGAATCCTGTGTTCCTCCAGTCTCCTCATACCTGCTTTTCAGGCTGCTCTGCCTGGCACTGTGGAGTGCCAGCTGCCTGTAGTGGTTGTTTTCTCTCTCTGTGCCCCCAGAGTCCGAGACAGATGTGCTGCTCACAAAGATCAACAGCCTGATGCAAGAGTGACCGCCCCCCAAGCTGCACCAGCCACGGGGTAGGGCAGCCAGAGTCCTGCGCAGCTCAAGCAGGGAGCATTCCTCAGGCCAGCTTTGAGGCTCCTTTCCTTAGCAGGCTCCTTGCCGAGCCCCTTGTCCTCCACAGCCTTCCTGGCTCCTTGCGTGGTGCACAACTGCCCTCGGCTGAAAAGACCTGGAGCCAGGCTCCCATTTCCCACTGGCAGCGATGAACTGGAGTCTTTGCGGCAGTTTCCTGCAGCTGGCTTGACCCTGGGGGCTGCTGAGTAGTGGTGCTGGGGCCAAGGTTTCTGCCCTGGGGTTTGTAGTCTTTGGGGATTCAGGTCGGCGCTTGGGGCAGGGGCAGGGCAGCCTCTGCCTGCCAGCAGCTCTGCAGCCGGTGACGGGAAATCCCATGCCCAGCGCTGCTGCCCAGAGGCTGCCCTGCCCACAGCCTGAGCGGCTGAAGAGGGTGCGGGGTTGGCTTTGCACGAGTTGGAGGGGAGCTGAGCTCTTCCCGCCCCCACGGTGGGCGCAGGTCTTTCCCCTGCCGGCTTCGTGCTTGCAGCCGGGGCCGCTGGCTGCCGTGCGGCGGTGGATGCTCGCTGCTCCGGCAGGGGTGGGGGGCTGAGCTGTGCGGGGGGCGTCTGGGGCTGGCAGGAC
>VWZE01007631.1:28139-50474 GCA_013396675.1 Eubucco bourcierii | reverse complement strand
GTAAGAAGCGCCCTGCCCTGCTCTGCCCGCGGCCGTGGGCACCGCGGCCCGCCGCGCTCAACAAGTGTCTGCCCTGCTGGTACCGGCACGGGGGTTGCGCCCGGCGTCCCGCCCTCGCTCTCTCCCACCTCGCCGCGGCCCGACCGGCCCTGCCCCGGGCATCTTCGGGGCCGGGACCCGAGGACCAGCCGCCCTGCCTGCCGCCCTCCCCGCGGTGTGCGACACGTCGTGCCGCCGTGGCTGGCAGCGGGTGGCCGTGGCAGGCAGCGGGGGGCCGTGGCACGCTGTGCTGGCAGCATCCGTGCGCGCCGTGGCGAGGTGCGGGGCGTAGGCCCTGCGAGGAAGGTGTCCCACGAGCGGCATTCGCGCCCCGGACGCCAGGGCTTTGTCTCGGGGGCAGTGAGAAGGGTCCTCCGGTCTCTGCCCTGCGCCGGGGGCACAGCACTTCCCGGGGCTCACCGCTCCGGGGCCGGCGCTGCGCTGCTCCCGCTGGCCGTCGGCTGGTGCTGGCCGCCAGCAGCACATGTCCGTGCACAGGACCTGCCCTTGCTGTGGAACCTGGGCTGGGGGTTTGGTCACACTCTCTGCTGGCCCCCGGGGGTGGCCCCGGTTCTCCACCTGCTGCTTCAGCTTCTGCTAAGGTCAGGAGTGAGCAGGTGGGGATGACTCAAGTGCCTTTGCAGGCTGCTGGGCAGTGTCTGGAGCCGCTGTCTGGTCTTGCAGAAAAGGAAGCCCTCAGCGATAGCACAGGGCTGGGGCACCCATAAAGACAAACAAATATGAAGCCAGAGCAAGTCTCTGCTTTTCCTGGAGCTAGTGAGCAGGAGCTATTCACACTTCCCCAGGCTCCTCTCTGCCTTCTGCTGCCAGGATGAGTCAGTGTGGGCCAGTAACAGAGGCAGGAGCCCCTTCCCCTCTGCATCGAGGAGGAGCCATGAGGGCAGCCAGCCCAGCAGGCCGGGACAGCAGGTGGCACACGCCCTGGCAGACACAGGCCCTCTTGTTCGGTGACCTGAATTTCCTGCTGAGAGCCCTAGGATGAGCAGGGTCATCCTTTCTGCATGAGTTCCTGGCTTAAGCAATGAGTCCCCAGCAGTGGTGGGACGGCTCCCCTGCCCCCTCACACAGATACTCTTTGTCTGCAGGCTTCCAGGGTGACAAAGGGAAATATTCACTGGTAGGCTTGAGATGAGCTCAAGGTCCAAGGGAGCTCCCCACCCACATGAGAGAGGGATCACATTGGAGCTGGACTGGCAGCTTTGGGTGTCTGCCCAGTGAGGCATGGAGGTGTAGTGGCACAGAGAGATCACAGCTCTGCTGGTTTAGCCCCAGGGTGGACTCACAGCTATGGTTAGCCCAGGCTTTAACCAAAGCATTGCTTCGAGGTAGCCTCCAGCTCCTCTCCTGGCCAGCACCTCTCCTTTGCTGACCTCAAGGCATCATGTTTCTTTCAAACGGTGTCTCCTGCTGACCCAGGGTTGCTTGCTGCGAGGAGCAATCCTTCTGCTTCACCCTGCAGAAGCTCAAGTTTTGCCACTTGTTCAGCTGAGCTGCTTGCAGTATTCTGTGCAAGCAACGCCACGCTCAGTTTTGCTGCAGCCATCTGGCCCCACACCACTGCAGCTCCTGCTCTAGTACTTGTAGCCCTCTGCAGCCAGGATGTGCCCAGCTCCCAGATGGCTTCTCTGTGCCTGGAAGGTGGCAGAAGTGCTCGGGCTGCCTGGTGCCTCAGAGTTTGGACATGTGTCAGCCTGGGTTTAGCTCCTGGCTGAGGCTGAGAAGGGCCAGCAGGCAGAACCAACTCCCCTCCAGCTCCTGCCCAGCTCTCTGCCGTGGTCCCTCTGCATCTCACATCAGGGTTAGCTCGTCCATTTAAGGAGGATGCTTTTGTGACCGATTTTAAAGCTGGCAGGGAACTAGAGGCATTATCCAGGTGAGGCGTTTGCACCACTCCAAGGCGGCACTGGAGCCTTTGCTGATGCTGCCTGTCCATTCTTCAGTGGTAATGCCTTGTTACTGCTGTGTGCCCTCTGCAGACACGGAACGGGCAGTGGAAATTCTGTCCAGATACCAAAGCAGCCTGCAGACCCCGGAGGAGCAGGAGCTCAAAGCATCCATCGGAAAAGTCTCGCACATCTTGCGCAGTGAACTCTTCCATGCTCTGCTGGGTAAGGCCCTGCTTTGTGGTCCCTTCGTGGTCAGTGAGCTCTCCTAGGGGCCTGATCCTGCACAGGCACCCGGTGCTGCCCAGGCTGGGTGCATCCTGGCTGCCTGTAATGCCAGGGAGCTGAGCTGCATGGGGCTGCAGTCACTCAGTGTGTGCAGCATCAGCAAGATTCCTCAGTCAGGTGGTTGCAGACAATGGGTAAAGCCTTCTTAAACACACCGTGCCAGATCTGTCCAGCATCTGCTGAAGGCTGCTGCTGGGTGTGCCAGGCCACCTCAACACCCACTAAAGGATGCTGCAGTGCCATGGGCACCCTCTTCACCCTGTGGTGTGGTGTGTCCACAGCCACTGCTGCCTTTCCAGCTCTGCTTTGCTTAAAAATACCCCACACAGGGCCTTGCTCCTTCCCGTGCCCCTCAGCCTTGTCCCAACCTGCTACTTCCCATTCCTGCTGCCCACCCAAAAGCAAACTCACTTTTTCTCTCTTGGAGAGTGAATCCAGGTGTGCTGAGCTCCTTCTGGGGTGTCCTGGCCTTTCTCAGGCCTAGACCCACAAGCACTTGCAGGAGCACAGGGACTGTGTTACACAAGGAGCAGACTTGGCACGAGGCTCATCTTGTTGCTGGGCACCAGAAAAGGCCGTTCCGAGTGCAGCATACATTTGCGTGGATGTAGACAAACACAGCTGGAGTCTCGCTGGGCTACACAGCTTCTCCCTGCAAGGCTCACAGCTGTCTTGCTGAGCAGGTCGTTTGAAAATGCACTTTCTTTGCAAAGGATTTAGTTTAGAAAAAACTAAGTCAAATGGTTTTGGACTCTGGAGTTGCTCAGTTCCATTCCCTGACAGAGCAGACCAGATGCTGGCTATGCTGGCTCACCCTAGGGCACTGATTTTGGAGGTAACCCCAGAGCACCATTTGCAGAAGCTGTGGTGTGTGGAGAGGGGCAGGAGCTTCTGCTCAGCTCTTCTGCTTGCAGTGGACCTCAGGGAATCACAGGCAGCCCTGCGGTTTCTGCTGCTGGGTCTCTCAAGTTCCCCTGGTGGGAAGGAAGGGAAAGCACCCCAGGAAGCTCTGCACTCAGGGGAGACCTGAGCCCCAGGTGCAGAGCTTTGTGCATGGTCTGCACCTCATTCTCAGTGCTTTCTGACCCAAGGCTGCGTCAGCCCTGGTATTCCCCTTCCCATCACTCTTCTCTCCTGGCTCTCACCTTTTCTTCACACCTCTGGAGCCAGAAATCCATTTCTGTGCTTGCAGAGGCCCAAGTTGCCAGTAAGCTCCTCTGTGCTTCAGGTTATCCCCTGAAAATGACACAGTCATGCGGTGAGCAGTGTGCCCTGAGCTGGTTTATTCTCCTCTTCTTGTGCTTGCTATTGGAGCATCACCCAGAGGCTTTCAACCTCACTGTGGCCTTGTGCAGGACTTGTGCTGGGGTGTCTGTACCACCCAAGCTGGCAGCAGTAGAAACACATGGCAGGAGAGGGGTTTGTGGGGTCCTTCTTGCCTCTTGATTTACCACTCTGAAAACAGTCCCCAGCCCATGACTGCCCCACACTGGAGGCAGTAGTCCCCCAGCAGGGCTGCAGTTGCCTCAGCAAACCTGGCACAAGCCCAATACACCTGGAAGCATCTGTGTGTTCCCCAGCCCTCTGGCAGGGCTGTGTGAAGGCAGCAAAGCAGCTGGCAGCAGTGCTGTGGAGGAAGCCCAGTGCCATGCAGGCTGAGCTGGCCGCAGTGTGCCATGCAGGCTGGGCTGGCCGCAGTGTGCCGTGCAGGCTGGGCTGGCCGCGGTGTGCCAGGCAGGCTGAGCTGGCCGCGGCGTGCCATGCAGGCTGGGCTGGCTGTGATGTGCCATAGCTGGCCATGGTGTGCCAGGCAGGCTGAGCTGGCCGCGGCGTGCCATGCAGGCTGGGCTGGCTGTGACGTGCCATAGCTGGCCACGGTGTGCCAGGCAGGCTGGGCTGGCCGCGGTGTGCCGTGCAGGCTGGGCTGGCTGCGATGTGCCATGCAGGTTGGGCTGGCTGCGGTGTGCCATAGATGGTTACGGTGTGCCAGGCAGGCTGAGGCGGCCATGGTGTGTTAAGCAGGCTGAGCTGGCCGCGGTGTGCCAGGCAGGCTGAGCTGGCCGCGGTGTGCCAGGCAGGCTTCCAGGTCCCTGCTGTAACCGCCTGCCCTGGGGTCCCGCAGTCGGCGCGCACGGGGGAGGGTCGCTGGTGACCTGCAGCTGGCTGAGCAGGGTAGGAGTTCCCCGAGCCTGCCCTGGGCGTGTTTACCTACAGAGGAATTTGCGCTAATTGCTTCCGCCCCGCCGAGCCTGGCTTGATGAATTCCTCCGTCCGCCCGCACCTCTGCGCTGCCTGCACGCAGCTGGCACACTCTGGGCTCTCTTCGTGCCACAGTCATAAATTGCATCGACTCGGAAGGGACCCTCAAAGGTCATCTTGTCCGACCCCCCTGCAGGCGGCAGGGACACCTCCAACCAGAGCAGGCTGCCCAGGGACACATGGAGTCGGCAGTTCAGACCCACTGGAGCACAGTGGCACTCTGGGATGGAGCTTTTCTCCTCTATTTGCTTTTCGCCCTTCCTTTTCCCACTGCCTCTGCCTGAGGTACGCTGGGAGTGATGGAGCTGCCTCGGAGGTCATGCAAGGGAGGAGGATGTGCGGGAGACCCACAGCTCCTGCCCCTCTGCCTCCTCTGGCCCCGCAGAGGTGCCTCCTTTGGCAGCCTTTCTGCATTGGAGTCCTGCTTTTGTTCGGCCCCTGGGAGCATGTCCCAGCATGGTGCTTCCCTGCTCTTGGGTCCCACACGTTGCCCAGTGTGAGTCTGGGCACCAAAGTGCATTATGCCCTAGCAGAGCTACCAGCAGTGCCAGATGTGGAGTTCTCCAAGGTAGTCTACATGAAAAATGCCAGGGGCATGGCTTTGCAGATGCTTTAAAAGCAACCAACCAACCCTTCAGCTGGTGTGTGGGCTCCAGCAGCCTCAGTCTGCCCAGCTCTGGGTGAGGATGCACAGCCCAGGCCTGCCTGCTGCCCAGGGCTGAGAACGTGCCCTGTGTTGCTCTGCACATCCACCAGTTTCTGCCAGATTCCTGTGGGCATGGCACAGCTCCCTAAATCCTTGTGACTACCCTACCAGGTGCCACTCCCTCTCCTGGGACTTGGCCATGCCCAGGGCCATGATGGCTGTGCCAGGGCAGTGGTGCCCAGGGGGTGCCATGGCATCTGGCCTGGCTCAGCGCAGTGATACCGGAGCTGCTCTCTTCTAGAATGTGCCAAACCCTGCTCTGCACAACAGGAAGTCTTTGGTGGAGCAGAGGGCAAAGAGGCCCTGCTGGCTCCCTCCTCCTGGCCCCTCTTGCCCTGTGCCCACAGAGCCAGGCACGAACCTTGCAGGGAAGCAGCCCAGTGACAGTGCTTGAACGGCCTGGGCCTGGGCACCTGGTGGCTGGGCTGGGGTCATTTTCCTTGCTCCCTGAAGCCCCCCATGGAGATGCTGAAACCAGCAGTGGAGACAGGCTCTCATGCAGATGCAGCTCCCTGACCTTTCCTTCCCAGAGCCAGGGCCGAAAGGGGCACTTGTGCCCATTGTGATGGGCAAAGGCAGAGCCTGTGTGCACTCAGGCACCCTGCTGCACACAGCACTCCCCCCAAAAGCCTTCTGGGGCTCTGCAGAGCCCAGGGAGGTCCTGTCAGCTGCACAGGCCCCCAGCCCTCCTCTGGGGCTAATTTGCTCTGCCAAAAAAGGTTCCTCCCCTGGGAGCACTGCTGCAGGGGCACAGGGAGGGGCAAGCTGCTGCCAACCCACCCTGCAGCCCTGGGTGCAAAACTCCCCTGGACAGCTCAGTTGGGCAGCAGTGCTGCTGGCAATGGTGATCACAGCTGCCCCGGCTGAGGAAACCAGGGCTCCGTGTGGAAAGAGGAGGCCGAGGGCAGACCTCATTACTCTCCACAGCTCCCCGCGGGCAGGTTGGGGCCAGGTGGGGGTTGGGCTTTTCTCTGTAGTACCAACTGATAGGAGGAGAGGAAGTAATCTCGAGTCACCCCAGGTGAGGTTTAGGGGAGAAAACTCCTCCCTGAAAGGGTTCTCAAAACCTTAACAGGCTGCCCAGGGAGATTGTGGAGTCCCTTTCCCTGGAGGTGTCCAGGAAAGGCAGGACATGGCACTTTGGGACACAGTTTGGTCTTTGTGGTGGTGTTGGACTGGATGATCTTGGAGGGCGTTTCCAACTCAAACAATTCTGTGATTCAGTTCTATAAAGCTCTGCTTTTGGTGGCTGTTAGGTGTGGACCACCCCACAGCAGCATGACCAAGGCAGGTGCAAGGCTGGCAGCAGCAGGACCGAAGCTGGAGTTCCTGCCTGGGGTCTCCTGCAGGAGAAATGTCACTTTCTGGGCATGGCTGGCACAAGGGCACAGCATCAGAAATATTTCCTGAGACTTTATTTGACATGCTGACTGCAGGGAAAATGTCCATTCTGGTATCTGTAAATCTGGAGTCACTCTTCCTCCTTCAATCTGCAGTGGATTGAATCAGTCAGAGAATGGTCTGGTTGGGAGGGACCTCTGAAGGTCATCTAGTCCAACCCACTGGCATCAAGCAGAAACTGGGCTGTGGGGCAGCACCCAGCAGCATCTTTGGCTGCCACAATGTCCTCTCACTGAGGCTTTTCAGGTTGTTCTGTTCTTCAGGTGTGCAGGTGAAGCAGACTTGCGTGCAGCCCATGATGCCCACAAGGCACGAAGGAAGCCAACATCTGTTTGAATTTTCTCTGATGCCACAGGCCTGCGTGTCCTAAGAATCTACTCCTGGCACAGCCACAGCCTTTGCTGCCTGAACTCACAGAACCACAGAGTCACCTGGCTGGGAAAGCTCTCAGGAGTCTTGAGTCCCACCATAACCTGGCATCTCCCTGCACACAGGATCAGAGTGTTAGGAGTTGGAAGGGACCTTCAGAGATCATCGAGTCCAACTGCCCTGCCAGAGCAGGTCCATAATCCAGTGCAGGTCACACAGGAACATATCCAGACAGTTTTTGAAAGTCTCCAGAGAAGGAGACTCCAAAACCTCTCTGGGCAGCCTGTGCCAGGGCTCTGGCACCCTCACAGTTTAGAAGTTCTTCCTCATGTTGAGGTGGAACTCCCTGTGCTGTAGTTGATACCCATTGCCCTTGTCCTATCACAGGGCACAACTGAGAAGAATCTGTCCACTCCCTCTTGACCCTCAGCCCTCAGATATTTATAAACATTGATTAGATCCCCTCTAAGTCTTCTCCTCACCAGACCAAACAGCCCCAGGTCCCTCAGTCTCTATAGAGCAGTGCTTAAGCTCTTTCATCATCTCCATAGCCCTCTGTTGGACTCCTTTGAGTGGCCAGCAGGGCAAGGGAGGGGATTGTGCCCCTTTGCTCTGCTCTCCTCAGACCCCACCTGCAGTTCTGGGTGCAGTTCTGGAGCCCCCAGCACAGGAAGGACGTGGAAGTGTTGGAGGCAGTCCAGAGGAGGCCACCAAGATGCTGAGAGGGCTGCAGCAGCTCTGCTGTGAGGACAGGCTGAGAGAGTTGGGGCTCTGCAGCCTGGAGAGGAGAAGGCTTCCAGGAGAGCTTGGAGTGACCTTGCAGGGTCTGAAGGGGGCTCCAGGAAGGCTGGGGAGGGACTATTGACAAGGGCTGGGAATGGCAGGACAAGGGGAATGGGTTTGGAATGTCAGAGGGGAGATTGAAAGTGGATGTTAGGAGGAAGTTGGTTGCAGTGAGGGTGGTGAGACACTGGCACAGGTTCCCAGGGAGGTTGTGGAGCACAGAAGCACAGAATGGGATCAAAGGCAGGGATGCTTGTGCAGGCAGACAAGGTCCTGCTTGTCTGGCAGTGCTTGACTGTCACCCTGACCTCATGGCTGATGTAGAGGGCCTCTGGTAGCTGCCAGCAGCCCTGGGCGCTGCGGAGGGGATGCCCTGGGTGGGGTGGGCGGATCCGTGGGCTTCCACTCCTCCCATCCTTTCCGTCTGCCCCATTTCTCCCACGGCACAGCAGAGCCTGGCAGCGATGTGGTGTGAAACAGCAGCTCCGAAAGTGGCATCGATGCCAGGCAGGGGCACAGTGCTCCGGGCTTGAGCAGCTGCACGGCCTGGCTGGGTTCCCCACGGGCACGAAGCTGCTCTGCCAGCCGCTGAGCGTAGGAACAGCTTTCCCCTGCGGCCACCAGCAGCCCCTAGGAGCTGGCCGCTGCGGGTGGATGCTCATCCCCTTCCCGTCTGCCACATGGATGTGCCTGGGCATGTTGTTGAGCACGGGGAGAAGATGGGCACCTGTGCCAGCAGCTGCACTCCTGCTTTGTGAAAGCCTCCCAGGGAAACAACCTTGGGCAGCACTCAGCCTGCCCCCGCTGGCACTGCCCAGCACTCCTCACATTCATTTCCTTTGGAAAACTCCAGAGTGGACGTTGGATACCCAGTGGTGCTGGGATGGGGGACAGCTTGAGGTGAAGGGCTCAGCCCTGAGCTGCCAGGGGACACTGGAGGAACAACCATGAGAGCTCTTCAAACCGAGAGCCACTCCTTGCCCCTGGGCTGGCTTGCAGACAGTCACTCTGCAGCCTCCTCTGCAGCAGAGGCAGCAAGGGAAAATGAACTCAGGTTCCTGCTGCAGCTTCCCCCACTTTGAGAGCTTATTTATGCTGCTGTGACTTCTGTGCCCTACCAGCTCCACACCAGGCTTCCTGCTCCCCAGGTGACTTCTGTGCCCTGCCAGCTCCACACCAGGCTTCCTGCTCCCCAGGTGCTTGAAGAGGATTTATTACTCTTTTATGCCTCTGGCAAGGCATCCACCGAACTGTTTTGGCTGACCTCTTGGAGCTTTACCTTTAGCCTGGCAGCATTTCCCAGCCCTTCTGCTTCTCTTACAGCCTCATCTCTGCAGCTGGACATCTCCTCCCTTTAAGCAGTCTCCCCTCCCCTGTGGACCAGCCTCGTTTTCCTCTTGCCCTTACTGTCTGCTTTGGCCAGGCACTGAGTGTTTGCTCTGATGTCTCAGCTGAGCCTCTCTGAACAGGCTGGGAGCACCCCCCCTAGATCTTTCCCCCTCTTTGTTACCCCTTTGGTTTTCTTGGTGAAAAAGCTTCTCACTTGTGATGTGGAAATCAAACACTGCTGCAATGCTCTGCTGGCTTTTGCTGCTCCTGTGGAGATGCTGGATGTCCATATCTGCCTGGTCCTGGAGCTGAGGTCCATTTCTGCCTGATTCTGGAGCTGAGCTGGGCACTGCTGAGGACCAGCAGCTGCCCGGGTGCCCTGTAGGTGGGACTTTGTTAGGGAGGAGCAAAGCCCAGTGCAGCCCTGCTGCTCCCCACAACCCTCCCTGTGTGACACAGAGAGGACAAAATGCCCCTGGCAGGGGCAGGATTGAGCCTGGGCTGCCACAGCTCCTTTGAGGGCATCAGATGATGTCAGGTCTCACTGTCACCCCATGCTCTCTGGAGCAAAGGGTACCTGGCATCTGCCTATGGTAGCACACAGGCAGCATCATGCCAGGTGGGAAGAGGGAATTTGTCAGAAAAGGATCTTCAGAGGACATTGCTGTTGCCATCAGCTTTAGAGTTCGTACAGCAGGAACCAGTGCCCTGTGCCCTCTCTGCCTGCCTCTGTGGGAGGGGAGCCCAGGGGCACTGGGGAGCAGCTGTGGGGAGGGAAAAACCTGGCAGCATTAGGGTAGGCAAGCAAGGGCTACCTGGCACAACTTCTCAGAGCTAAAGGGACATGAGACCATACAAAGGATTGGCACAGCCTGAAGGAGAGCAGGATGGGGTGGGAGTTTCGCCTGCTGCTGAGAGCAGTTTGCTCTAAGCCCCTCTAGAGCCTGTGGTGATTGCTCAGGGCAGATGCCTCTGCCTACCACAGCCTGCATGCTGAGCCAGGCACCCTGATCCCCTGCCCAGAGGCTGTGCTGGGCACTGCAGCGAGGATGGGCAGCAGGCAGAACCCTGTCCCAACCCTCCACCCAGGTGCCCTCTCACGGAGGTCTCAGGATGCCGTGTGGGCAGAGCAGGCAGGCACAGGCGCAGTGCCCTGGGCAGGACCCTGGCACGGGGCTGCCCTGTGGATGTGCCCTGGGCAGGACCCTGGCACGGGGCTGCCCTGTGGATGTGCCCTGGGCAGGACCCTGGCACGGGGCTGCCCTGTGGATGTGCCCTGGGCAGGACCCTGGCACGGGGCTGCCCTGTGGATGTGCCCTGGGCAGGACCCTGGCACGGGGCTGTCCTGTGGATGTTGGTTGTGCTGTTTTGCAGACATCCACGAGTTCTACGATCTCACACTGCGCTCTGCACCACCGCAGCCTCCCTGCCCGGGCACACAGCATGGCACGGCTGGGGAGCAGCCCGAGGCCAGCCAGCCCCACTCTGTGAGCAGAGAGCCCCAGCACCTGCCCGAGGTAAGAGCTGCGCCAGGCGGTGGGGCCAGACCCTGCTCACTGCTCCCCGGGGTGAGCCAAGGGACACAGGAGGCTGCTGGCCACAGCCAGCTCATGCCCAGGCTGTTCCCTCACTGCCTCACCAGGGAGGCAGCTTCTGGGGTTGGCAAGCATTAACTGAATTGCTGCTGGTGCAAATAGCTTCAGCTCCCCCTCTGCCTCTTGCCCAGCCCTAGCACCTGGATTAGTTGCCCCTGTCTGCTGCCACTGTCTCCCAGTGAGGTGTTTCAGCTCTCTGATGCAGCCACCCTCATAGGCTGCTCGTGGTAAGTGAAGGTTGAATCTTTTCAGTTCCCCCTTCCAGGCTTCTTTCCCAGCTCTCAGGTAACTCCTGCCTCTCCTGTTTGCATTCCCTTCAATTTCCATCAGCGTTTTGAAAGCACCAGAGGAGGAGGCAGGAATTGAGCAGGAGGGTCTCAGTTATCTGAAAGGCACCAAAGTCAATGAGGTTGCCTTCTGGCTTGGCAGAACTTCTTCCTGTTCTTCTTCCATGCCATCCCTTTGGCATTCCCTGGACTAGCCATACAGGAACGTTTGGGTAGAAATGCAGAAGTTCAGGGATTCTTCCTTGCAGTGAAACAATCCTCCCAGATAACCACCACCTGTGTCCCTCTCTACCTGACCTGGCTGTCTGCTGCATACCCCTGGGGGCACCAAACCTGGGTGGCACACAGGGGTGATGCAGCTGAATCATGGAGTTAGAGAATGACCTGAATTGGAAGGGACCTCAAAGCTCACCCAGTCCAACCCCCTGCCCTGGGCAGGGACACCTCCCACCAGCACAGCTTGCTCAAGGCCTCGTCCAACCTGGCCTTGAATACCTCCAGGGATGCGATGTCCACTACATTTCTGGGCAGCCTGTTCCAGTGTTCCACCACCATTGTAGTGAAGAACTTCCTAATGTCCAACTTAAACTTACCCTGCTCTACATTCAAAGCCATTGTCCCTCCTCCTGGCACTCCCAGCCCTTGGCACAAGTCCATTCCCAGCTCTCCTGCAGCCCCTTCAGGCACTGGAAGGTTGCTCTGAGATCTCCTTGGAGCCTTCTCTTCTCCAGGCTGCACAGCCCCAATTCTCCCAGCCTGTCCCCACAGCAGAGGTTCTGCAGCCCTCTGAGCATCTTGGCCTCCTCTGGACCCTCTCCAACAGTTCCATGTCCTTCCTGTGCTGGGGGCACTAGAACTGACACTGCTGCAGGTGGGGTCTGAGCAGAGCAGAAGGAACAATGTCTTTGGAGGAGGAACCCCTTAGTGGAGTCTGATGATTGAGAACAGAGGAGACAAAACTGCCCCTGGTCAGTGCAGGAGATGTCTGTGTTCCTCTGACTCAGGAACTATTTTGGCCCCATTTTTCTTGCCCTTCTTCACACTTAACAGTCCCCCTAGTTGAAGGCAAAGCTGCAGATCTACATTTCTGAATGGATTTTAGTGAGGTCAGTGGGATCACACTTTGGGCTTTGCTGTCTCCTTCGCCTTGATCCACCTCCCAGCAAGCTCTGCTGACACCAGCCACCAGTCTGTGGCCAGGCCTGTCCCTGGGGCCCTGAGGAGGTGTCAATAAGGACATCCAAAAATCAATGTGGAAACAAGTGGGGAAGCAGAGGTGGGCCTGGCACAGCTGGCCTGGGAGAGGGTCCGTGACCCCTGCAGTGCCCTGCGCACAGCGTGGGACAGCAGACGATGTTGGGTCACAGCTGGGCAGCAGGGCTCCAGCACACAGAGCAGCTGCTCCAGAGGACAGATGCCACCAGCCAGTGTCCCCACACTGCCTTCTCTCACTCAGCTTTTATAGCTGAGCTGGTCTCATGTGGCATGGAGCACCCCTTTGGTCAGTTTGGGTTAGCTGGCCTGGCTGTGTCCCCTCCCAAGATCTTGCCCACCCCTCAGCATCCTGAAATGCTGGGAAAGCAGAACCTGGGTGCTGGGCTCAGCAGCAGCCCAAATTCTGGAGTGCTGTCAGCACCCAGCTACAGCTCTGCCACACACAGCACTAGAAGGATGCACTGGGAAGGATTAACTCCAGCTCTGCCAAACCCAACACACAGGATCACTCTGGAGTCCCCTTTCTGCAAGCCTCCACTGTCACCTGCACTGACCTTGCTGCCCATGTGGCTTGTGCCAGGGTAGGCTGTCACGGGCAGTGGGATGCTCCCTGAAGGCACTATCACCCCTCTGCATGTTAACGCCAGACTGCCAGGCTGGAAGGGACCCCAAGGGTCATCTGCTCCAACCTTTCCAGCTGACAGTGCAGCTGCAGTGAGCTGCCCCAGCCCCCTGGCAGGCTGAGCCTTCAGCTGCCCAGTGCAGGGCACTCCACTGCTTCCCCTGGGAAGGCTCTGCTCTCATGGCAAACATTTCCTGCTGGAGCCCAATGGGAGTGTCCCCAGCAGGAACCTGCCCCCAGCACCCCTTGGCCTTTCCATGGCACTCCTTGTGCCAAGGGAGTCTGCATCCTCCTGGCAGCCACCCTGCATGTCCTGGTCCATGGCGATGAGGTCTGCCCTGAGCCTTCTCTTGCCCAGCTGCCTCAGGCTCTCCTCCCATGGCAGAGAGCTGCCAGTCCTCTGAGCATCCTCCTGGCCCTTCTCTGGACACTTTCCAGCCTGTAACATCTTTTTTTGTACAGCAGGATCCAAAACTGCAGGCAGTGCTCCAGGTGTGGGCTGAGCAGAGTGGGAAATGCTCAGTTTGGCCTTTCCAGAAGTGGTGGGGGGCAGTGGCTGTGGCTGCCCTGCCTTACCCACGGGCAACTCCTGTCTCATTTCAGGGTCTATCCCAGGAGGGTGAGCGGAGCCTGCCCAGGGGCACTGGGGACAGCGGCTTGGGGACGCCGCCGCGGCTGGTGAGGGTGACAGCTCGGAGGACAGAGGCACCAACCAGCATCTGCAGCCTGGTGCTCAGCTCTCACAGCACCCTGCCCCAGGTGAGCCTCCATGCGCCCCACACTGCATCCCACCCTGCCAGCCCAGCCGGCAGCTGGCACTGAGGGGACAGCACCGGGGCTGTGTGCCCGCAGCACCATGGGGATGGTGCCAGGGAGGCATTTTCCTCCCCCGGGCCTTACAGTGTTTCCTCATGGTGGCTCTGGATGTGCCCAGGGTGCCAGGGGCTGGCTGACACTGAAATCATCCTCTTGTGGTAGCATTCACCACGGTCTGGTGTCAGCCCTCAGTGCAGGTGGATGTAGTGCAGAAGAGTCTGTGTGGAGCCTGAAGTCCTCCCAGCCCCATCCCTCCTGGCCCCAGGGCTGGCACCCATCCACGCTGCAGATTTCCACCGTCTCTCCTCTGGGCTCTCAACTGGCAGGTCCATTCCTCAGCCTGCTGAGAACTTCTCTCTGCTCTCTTATTGACCTGGAGCTGCTGATTTGGATGTGCTTTATAAACCTCAGCTTCCTCCTTTGCTTGGACGATGTATTGGAGTGGGGTTTTAGGGAGGAGCAAAGGGCAAAATGCATCCTGGGGAGAGAGGAAATCGGAATTCAAACAACATGGAAATGGTTTTTTCCCTTGGCACAATTTACCATGGTGCTTGTTTGCTAAGTCAAAGTCTTCTTCTGAAATATTTTCAATATGAAAACCACACTGCTGCTTCTCTCTTCTTTTCCAATGCTTTCCTTCTTGCTTGGGAGTGCAATAAAATGGGCCATGCCCCATTTTTTTCCCCCACACTGTTTAATTTCTCCTTTTCCTCATTTTCAAACCTTCACTTAACCTTCACTCAATCTTTACAAGTTCTGGAAGGGTGGGACAGAGCTTTGCTGAACAGGACAGGAGGCTGACCTCAGCTGCTGCTCTGCTGTTTGCCAGTGTGAAAGAACCATGACCACAGATGGGAGAGTCACAGAGAAAAACCCACAAGGGGTGAGGGTCTGCTTGGCCAGCAGTCAGATACCAAAGGCTTTTCTTCCTGCTCAGGAGTGCAATAAAATGGGTCATGTCCCATTTTTTCCCCCCACAGTGTTTGATTTCTCCTTTTCCTCTTGCTGCTCTCTGCATTTTCAAACCTTCACCAAATCTTTACCAGTTGTGGAAGGGTGGGACAGAGCTTTGCTGAACAGGACAGGAGGCTGACCTCAGCTGCTGCTCTGCTGTTTGCCAGTGTGAAAGAACCATGACCACAGATGGGAGAGTCACAGAGAAAAACCCACAAGGGGTGAGGGTCTGCTTGGCCAGCAGTCAGATACCAAAGGCTTTTCTTCCTGCTCAGGAGTGCAATAAAATGGGTCATGTCCCATTTTTTCCCCCCACAGTGTTTGATTTCTCCTTTTCCTCTTGCTGCTCTCTGCATTTTCAAACCTTCACCAAATCTTTACCAGTTGTGGAAGGGTGGGACAGAGCTTTGCTGAACAGGACAGGAGGCTGACCTCAGCTGCTGCTCTGCTGTGTGCCAGTGGGAGAGAACCATGACCACAGATGGGAGAGTCACAGAGCAAAACCCACAAGGGGTGAGGGTCTGCTTGGCCAGCAGCCAGATACCAAAGGCTTTTCTTCCTAACCATCCCAGTGGCACTTGCATCAAGTCCCAGAATGTCTGGCTGCATCACAATGTCTTCTTTAGCAGCAGCCACCTGGCTTTCATTGTAAGACTTCATAGAATCATGGAGTGGGTTGGGTTGGAAGGGACCTCAAAGCTCATCCAGTTCAAATCCCCTGCCATAGGCAGAGACACCTCCCACTAGTGCAGGTCACTCAAGGCCTCATCCAGCCTGGCCTTGAACACCTCCAGGGAGGTTGTGGAGCACAGAATCACCCAACGTGATCTTTGATCTTTGATCACGTTGGGTGATTCTGTGCTCCACAACCTCCCTGGGCAACCTGTGCCAGTGTCTCTCTACCCTCACTCTAAAGAATTTCTTCCCCATGTCCACTCTCAATCTCCTCTCTTCTACCTCCAATCTGCTGTGTCCCTAGCCTGGCTTGGCCTGATGGCTGTTTAGCCTGCCCATGAGAAGCCTGCTCTTTGCTGGTAACCTGGATTTCCCTCTCTTTAGCTCCCAGCCCCAGGAAATTCTGCTGCCTTTGTTTGCTAGGCTGAAGGATGGTGGCAATCAGAACTGTTCCCCACGTGTAGGTATTTATAGATGTGCTTCAGCTGCCTCAGAACTTCCCTTCAGATAAACTAAACAGATTGGCTTGGTGTGAGGCAGGTTGTTCAGCCCTGAAATAATTCCTCTCGTTCCTTTCTGAAAGTTTTGGGGTTTGGTTTTTTTTGCTTTTCAATTTCTTCCTTTCCTAGCCTGGGCCAGTCTGGGCCAAGGGCCTGTTCTCGGTACCATGCATTGCTGCTTTTGGGGTCACCCATCCACAGGGACTGCAGCTGCTGGCCCAAAGCAGAGAGCTTGGGGTGAGCCTGGGTGGGCAGGACAGGGGTCTGGGAGGACTGTGCTCTGCCAGGGCTTTCTCACCTGAAGTGTCTTTCATCTCAGAGGATGGCAACTTCACAGCTTGCCCACTGGCAGAGCAGGGTCCTGGAGGCAAAACCCCATTGGGATGGTAATGGCCAGTGCTGGGCTTAGCCATCCCTGCAGTCCTCTTGAAACGTGGCTTTCCATGGAGACCCAGCAGCTTTCCATGGAGACTGGGACCAAGTGGTGCTGGACTGCTGCAGGGGTGAGCACTGCTGCTCTGTGGCAGTGCTGGGATACAGCAGGCTCTGACACGCTGCTGAGCCTGTGCCCCAGGCTGCACCTTCGCCACCGAACAGCAGCCCTGCTGCAGTGGAGTGAGAGCATCTCAGCTGTGCCCCGTGGCAGCAGCCCTGCTGCAGTGGAGTGAGAGCATCTCAGCTGTGCCCCATGGCAGCAGCCCTGCTGCAGTGGAGTGAGAGCATCTCAGCTGTGCCCCGTGGCAGCAGCCCTGCTGCAGTGGAGTGACAGCATCTCAGCTGTGCCCCGTGGCAGCAGCCCTGCTGCAGTGGAGTGACAGCATCTCAGCTGTGCCCCGTGGCAGCAGCCCTGCTGCAGTGGAGTGACAGCATCTCAGCTGTGCCCCGTGGCAGCAGCCCTGCTGCAGTGGAGTGACAGCATCTCAGCTGTGCCCCGTGGCAGCAGCCCTGCTGCAGTGGAGTGACAGCATCTCAGCTGTGCCCCGTGGCAGCAGCCCTGCTGCAGTGGAGTGACAGCATCTCAGCTGTGCCCCGTGGCAGCAGCCCTGCTGCAGTGGAGTGACAGCATCTCAGCTGTGCCCCGTGGCAGCAGCCCTGCTGCAGTGGAGTGACAGCATCTCAGCTGTGCCCCGTGGCAGCAGCCCTGCTGCAGTGGAGTGACAGCATCTCAGCTGTGCCCCGTGGCAGCAGCCCTGCTGCAGTGGAGTGACAGCATCTCAGCTGTGCCCCGTGGCAGCAGCCCTGCTGCAGTGGAGTGACAGCATCTCAGCTGTGCCCCGTGGCAGCAGCCCTGCTGCAGTGGAGTGACAGCATCTCAGCTGTGCCCCGTGGCAGCAGCCCTGCTGCAGTGGAGTGACAGCATCTCAGCTGTGCCCCGTGGCAGCAGCCCTGCTGCAGTGGAGTGACAGCATCTCAGCTGTGCCCCGTGGCAGCAGCCCTGCTGCAGTGGAGTGACAGCATCTCAGCTGTGCCCCGTGGCAGCAGCCCTGCTGCAGTGGAGTGACAGCATCTCAGCTGTGCCCCGTGGCAGCAGCCTAGGCCATGACCCAGGACTGGCCATGCCTGGGAGCAGGCTGTGCCCAGAGACAGCAGCGTGGGCCCTGCTTTGCTCTATTCCCTCCTGCATGGAGACACTGAGGATACCCCATCTGCTGCCCAGCATCACCTGCTGTGTCAGTTCTCACCAGCCCCAGCATGCAGGGCAGTGCTGGGGCTGTGTGCCACCTACACAGCCACCTCCTGCCCACCTCCACAGTGACTTCTTGCTCCCCAGCCTTTGGTACATACCTTCAGCCACAGGCGTTTCCAAAGTGGGTTTCAGAAACATATTCGAGGTGGCAAATGGCACTTGGAAGAAGTGGGGAAGCTTTTCTACTAGGTGGTATTCACTGCAAGGGCCAGAGAGCAGCAGCGGCAGGGCAGAGCAGCTGCCCCCCTGGTGCACAGGAACAAGAGCTCTAGCAGACAGCCTGTGACTGATAAAAGGCAAGATGATGAACTGGCCTGTCCTACCCCAACTAAGTGCAATCCTCTTAGCACATCCATCGATGTAAATACGTTTTCAGTTGCCCTGGCTTTGTCCTCTCCCTGTCTGCCGCTCTCCCCGTCGGTGCTCACAGGGCAAAACCCACCGTGACCTGCTCTAGCCGGGAAGACACACGAGAAATAAACTGCATCTCCGCACGGATGCTTCCAAGAAGAGATCTCCCGTCTGCTGGCGAGGATGTGTGTGCGCTCTGCATAGCTCTGCAGCCTGCAAATGGCTGCTGCAAAGGAAGAGGGAGCAGTAAATACAGCAGCAACATGTGCTGCCTGCAGCGGGCTGCAGCCGCTTCCCCCGGGGAAAGCGGACGTTCAGTCATCAGCCGAGCAAGAGCAGAGGGACTCGGCCAGCTGAAATGCCTTGCTGAGGTGCTCAGAGGCACAATCCTGCCTGAGCTTTTGGGCTTTGTGTGGGTCGATTTGCCGAATTCTCCATTTCAACCTTGCCCCAAGCCCCCGGTTGCCTCAGCAGGGCTGCTCGGGGCTTGCGTGCGGCTGCCGTGAGAAGACCCTAGAGGGTGCGGCACGGCCGGGGGCTGGCGGGGAGGCTGCTTTGCCTCTGCAGAAGCCGTCCTCATGCTCCGTGCGGGAGCGGGGGGCAGCCGGCTGTGAAGATAAACGGCGGCGGACAATACTGCTGATGAGCACTGCGCCTGCGAGGCAGCGCTGCTCTTCCCTGCCAGTGGCTCCTGCCTCCCCGCAGCCGCTCTGACTCCATCGCTGTCGCCGTGCCAGTGAGGTGCTGCCTCTCCTGCCTGTGCAGCCCTCTGCCTCCTGCCTGCCAAGGCCTTGGTGGTTTCACCAGCCGACACCAACGCCGGGGCTCCGTCTGTGCTCAGTCCAAGAACTGGCACCAACTGCGGGTCTTGAAGTGATGGAGAGAGTGAGACCCCTTCGGAGGACAGACACTCCCCCGTACTCTGAAAGCGCCGAACAGGAGAGCTTGCTGGCACCGGCTGCTGCCACTCCCACAGGCTGTGGGGCATGTCACCGAGGATGCCTGCAGCATGCCAGGTGCTGTTGGATGGAGGCCAAAACTGCCCCCTCGTCTCCCTGCATCCCAAGAAGGATGCGACTCAGCTCTGCTGAAATGCCCCAGCAGGACGTTAGGAGCCCTCCCTGCCACACCTGCCAATGGGGAGGATGCACTTATCTGCCACAACTCAAAGGCCAGGAAGGTTTGGAGCTCCCCATGGGTTTGACAGACTGTGCTGCCCACTGGCTGCTGCCCAGGCCTTCTCTGGAGTGCGTTTTTTTCTCTTTCTCTGCTTGCCTTCAGCCAAAGAGAAGTGCATGCCCGTGGCCGTGCACCTGTGCTAGCAGGAGCAGCTCAAGGCGTCCGCAGCAGGTCCGGATGAGAGGATGGCATGTGGCAGCTGCAGCAGTGCCCATGGTGAGCTCCCTGCTCTGCCCTGCCCTGCCTGCAGCACCACCACTCTTCATTTTCTGTGCAGAAAGGGTGAGAAGTGAAGCACCAAACAACTGTTTGCTGTCACAAAGAGTGTCAGGGAAACAAAGCAGGTCCCTGATGACAGTGAATGTGTGGCAATGAATGTAGCCCTCCAACACCAAGAAGCCCCCCATGATGCTGCTTGGTTGCACATGCCTTGCTGTCCCCACCACTCTGTCCTCTCTGTGGGCTGGCTGGGCAAAGTCCTGGCTGCAGGACAGGTTGGCCACTGCTTTGTCTCAAATGGAACCCAGCAGCATCAGCCCCACCACTCCCAAAATCCTGGGAAGTGCCTAATGCTCAAGCAATGGGAGACAAGGAGCAGGCAGGTCCCTGAGGGACCCAACATCCCCACTGCTTCCCCATGCACTTTTGAGAACATTTTAGGAGAAGCAGAAAAGAAAAGCAGCAACTCACAGCCCAAAGGCCTCGACTGCTGCCCTGGCATCACTTAAGCTGCTTTGTGCCTGGTGGTCGCTTCAGGGCTCCACATTCAGAAGTTCCCCAGCAGTTTTGTGTTTTGACGTAGGCACAGGCTGGAGAGCCAAAGCACTGCAGCCAAGAGTGTGTATCTGCAGCACCAGGCTCAGACTGAGCTATACAGGAGCCCCACACAGACACCCAGCTGGGTAGCCAACTGCCTGCACCCCGGGATGCTGCTGCTCGAAGAAGGGTCAGCATGACCTGGGTCAGTAAGAGCTGTCCCTTCAGTGGACATTTTGGGGCTTGAATGGCCTCAGCTTTACTAGAAGGTCTCACTACTAAGATGGACGAGGAGATGCTTAGACCTCAGTTCTCCAGGCTCAACATACAGCTTCAGCAAAGGATGAAGTCAGTGGAGCCAGCAGGATGACAAAGCAAAGGTTTATGCATAGTCCCAGGCTGTGGACTTGCTGGCTGAAAGCAGCAACTGAAGGAAGATGCTTGGCAGAGCCCAAGGCTTTTCTGGCTGCAGGAAGGCCTTGCTGGGCACTGGGCTGTTGGTCCATCCATGCATCCAGGTCATCATCACCACTCTGAAGTGCAAGTCCTGCAGCACTTCTGTGCAGGAGCGAGCAGGGGAAACTTTGAAGAGTGTCCCTCAGGCAGCCACACTCCAGAATCATCCAGACAAGCCTGGAGTCCATCTGACCTCCCTCCAGATTCATGCTCCAGCTTCGTTTGCCTCCATCTAGTGCAAGTGTCTGGCCATGCCCAGGGCACCACAGCTGCTGGGTGCTGAGATTCACACTGGTGGGTTTCATGCCTAGCTCTGACAGCAAGAGCTGAGGCTGTTCACAGGGCCTGAACAGGGTCTGGGCACATCAGGGACTTGGCCAGGAGCTCCATGAGCCACCACACCATGCCCCCTGGGTCTGGCTGCTTTGCTCATCGAGTTTCCAAAATAAGCTGCTGTAGCCTCGGTGCAAAGTCCCCATACCTGCACCCAGGTCCCTCCTTCCTTGCTTTGCCTTCTCAGGTGGCTGACCACATTCCTGCTGCAACCAAAGCATTTGAGCACAAACCATCGAGGCTCTCCCAAAGCACAGAGCCTCTCTGCCCACAGCATGGGATGTGAGGTCCTAACCTCTACCCATCCACGCTCTGCTCCCCCTCGCAGGCAGTGCAGCATCTCGGGAGGCTGAGGACAAATCTCCTGCGTGTGCTTGTTCCCAACAAAGGGGGCATTTGTTAAGGGAAGAAATGGAGCTCGAAGGCAGAGCCTGGCAGCCCAGCTGCTTTCTATCTGGAGCGCTGGAGCCAGGGGAACGTCGCTGCATCTTAATGGCGCTGAGCTGGATGGGAATCAGGATTCTGGTAGCAGAAGCAATACCAGCTCTGTTATAAATAGAGCAGCCACCATCACTGCTCCTGGAGCTTTTTAGTCTTTAGGATTTGGCGGGTCAAGCTGCGCTGATAGATCCATTATCCTCGGCAACGATGGGAGTCACTGGAAGCACAAGGGGAGGAGGCCAGAGATGAGTGAGCCCTTTGGAAGCGTGAGCCCTTTGGAAGGTGGTCTCTGCTGTGTGCTGCCTCCTCCTGCTGTTCTCTGCTCTGGGCCGTGCATGGCTGCAGCAGTGCAAGCATCTCGAGCCAGCCCCGTGCCCTGCTGCAGGAAGCAAGGCTTTGCTGTAGGGCAGTGCCTGCCAGAGCCCTGCAGCCTGAGGGTACAAAGCACCTTGCAGGAGCTTGGCTGGCATTGCACCCAGAAGCTGTTCCAAGCATTGAGATTCAGGCAAAGGCCTCCTGTGGTCTGTGGCCTAGATAGCTCTCTGGGCTGGCAGTGCTCAACCACGGTAGCACCTGTGCCCAGAGTGGCAGCACGGAGAGCATGATGCCAGACCTGCATTGCTTTCCCAGCCTCAACCAATTTGCCACCTGTGCGTGCCCAGGAAACATCCACCCCTTTTAAAGGGTATTTTAAGAGCAGATCACTTCACAGTCCAAGCTACAGCACAGGAACTATGGCAGAGCCAGTTGTGGGGGCACTGCAGTGCGATGCAGAGGGGAGGTCTAGGCTGGTCCTGGAGCTGATTCAGTACTGAAGCCAAGGACAAGCTCTGCCCACTGCCCTGTGAGTGCTGCAGCCCACTGGCTGCACAGTCCCTGCTCCCTGGGCAGTCAGTGTGCAGGGGTAGGCTTTGCATCGCTCCATCTCCTGAGGTGCTTTTGCAGGGAGGTTTTCCAGGCTTTGGGGCTGTGCTGCCACGGGAGCACTCCCGCGTTAGTGCTGTGCTCCAGAACAGGAGCTCCAGAACTGCTGCTGCTGCTGCTGCTGCTGCTGCTGCTGCTGCTGCTCCTCTCCCGGCTGCCTGCCCTGGCTGTGTCGTGGCTTGGTGGCAGAGCTCATGACCCAGTGGGGTGACACGCAACCCAGCAGCGTTCGCCGGGTCCTGTGGATGCCCAGTGCCCGAGACCTGACGGTCCCATGTCCAACGCAAGCCCTGACGGCAGTGTGAGGGCAGTGCCACGCCGTTCCTCAGCACTGCCTGTCACCCAGGGCTCGTGCTGCCAGCGTGTGGCACACGGCTGCGGCTGACCCAGCAGCACCTCCTCACCCCACGGCCGGGACCCGACGTGAAGGTCACCTCGGGCTGCCGCCCTCGCGGGGGCTTCTGCC
>VWZE01007631.1:0-19719 GCA_013396675.1 Eubucco bourcierii | reverse complement strand
GCCCGGGGGTGCCGCGCCCGCCGCCCGCGGCAAGGCCAAACTGGGGCCCCCCGCCCGCGACCCCTCCGCGCTGAAGCCGCCGCCGCCGGGGAAGAGCGCGCCCAAGGTGAACGGGAGCGGCCCGGGATGGTGGCCCGAGTGCACGTGTTCGAGCCGCGACTGGTACGAGCAGGTACGGGCCGACCCCGGGTCGCGGCTCCCCGGTACGGGGCGGGGCTGCCGGATGCCGAGGGGTAGCGCGGGGAGGGTGGCGGAGCTGCGGCTAGGGGCAGCGGCACTCCCGGGGACTGGCGGACGGCTGACACCGCTCGGGGCTGGCCGCCGGCGTCGCTCCGGTTGCCATTGTAGCTCAGACTGGCCGCCGGCATCGCTCCGGTTGGCATCGCCGTTACTCGGACCGGCCGCTGGTGTCGTTTTCTTTGGCATCGCCGTCGCTTGGGCTGGCTGCCGCGGTCCTGCCCAGCATAGGAGCCCTGCATCGGAGCAGCCTCCCCGTGGCGTAGCTGGGCCAGCTGGGTCTCGCTGGGCACAATGGCACTTGACGTCTGTTAACCACCCCACCTGAGGCCTTCGCCCCTCGCGGTGCCGTCGCTCGTAGCGCCGACAGCACGGAGGGCATCCCGGCGCGCTGTGTTCGGCAGGTGCAGGGCATGCTGCCTGCCGGGCAGCCTCGTTGGGCTCACGGCGCCGCTTGCCAGCGCTCCCAGGCTGGCACCCACTCTCCGTTGAGTTGTGGCTCTCTTGCGCTGCTGCTACGTCCCTGCTCCCCGAGGTTATTACGTAACCCTGCTCCGGCTGCTGGCATGCTGTGTGCATTCTGCCCCATTTCGCTGCCTCCGTTCCTTCCCACACGCGTTCGTTTCGTTAGCGTGCTCCTCCAGGACCCATGCTCAGGCTGTGTCTCCTTTTCTCCCCTAAATGGAGAGACCAGTTTGGTTCTGAAACCGCAAGGCAGCTCAGAAAATGGTTGGGTCTGTTTGCAAAGCATTAAAATGGAGGCTAGACCTTGTCTGAAAAAACGGTTTACCCTGCTCCACAGACAGGCAGTTCACTTTGGCTCTTCTGCTGCTTTCATTCATTATCTCCAAACCTCACATCGTTTCTTATTGATCCTTCTAATTATTATTTCAAGACAGTGTAGCAGGCAGACACATGGGAATCAGTGGGAATTCTCTCTTTGCTTCCCCTCAGAAAACACAGCCCTCCTCTGCCCTTCCTCTGCTTTTTCTTCCTTGCTGTCTTCGTCCCTAGCTCTGGATGAAACAGCCACATTCAAAGCCAGATGATGTCCCCAGAAAGCACCCACAACCCCAGCCACCTTCCTGCCAGCCTGCTTCTGCTTTTTGTCTCTGTCACTCTTTGCATCAGAATCAGCCTCCAGCCTCCCTTGCATGCTATTCCTGGCAAGCATTCTTCCATCTTCCCATCTTCCCATCCTCATCTCTCTCCTTCCCTCCATCCCAAGCGGCAGGCTCGGGGAGCTGGGTAAGACCAGGGAAACCAAGCATGTCTGCTCTCTCCTTCCCACTCCTGCTTGCTGGAAAGGTCTGGCCCAGGGCTCCTGGTAAGATGTCTCCAAGCAGGCTGGCAGGGAAAGTCATGCCAGCTGCATTGCTGCCGTGGCAGGCTGGGCAGGGGAGCCTTTCATGTTTTTGCAATGGTGGGAGTGAAATGATTGTCTCTTTGTGGTGCTGCCGTGGAGCCCCAGGGCTCGGGCTGCTGCTCTGCAAGTACCACATTGGGAATCTCTGCTTGGCCTTAGCCTTTCGAAAGATGAAAATAAATCAATAAATAAAGAAGGCTCCTCGGAAGTGGCAGAGGCTGGCAGCATGTGAGGCTACGTGAGCATCCCGGGCTCTGCATGGAGAACATGACGTGCGCCGTGTGTGCCGCCTGTGGCGGAGCGGGCAGGGCTGCTCCCTGCCTTGTGGCAAATGGATGCAAGGAGTAAAGCTTTGCAGCAGTGCTCCCCGTGTGATCCAAGGGTGCCAAGCACCTGGGCTGCCAGGAGCCCATGTTCTTCCCAGTCCTGTGGTGGGCAGAGGGACAAAAGGTGGTAACATGGAAATGGCTGGCATGGCTTGTGCACAGAGAGCTGGTTTTGGCTCTAGGCAGCTGGGAGGTGTTGGGCTCTGGGTAGATTTGGCTGGATGCTGTGGGTGTGAAGCTGCCTGCAGCACAGGAGCCGAGGAGGCAGCCTCTGTGTCCTCAAGAGCCTCAGCTAGAGGCAAGGCTGCCATTTTTCAGGGCTAGCCCTTTAAATGAGCTCCCTGTCCCTGGAAGCACTTCCAGCAGCAGAGGTGGGAAGAGATGTGCGGGCCAGAAGGCTTCCCCAGGGCAGCAGGGATCTGTTCGTCTCCCAGAGTGCTTCACCACTTCTTCCTAAGCCTTTTTTCTCCCCTCACTCCTCCATGCCAGCCGAGGAGAGCATGGCCCTGCCGCGCGTGCTGGCAGCCTGCGCAGCCGCCGTGCATCGGAAACGTGCTTGCAGCTGCATATGGTGATGCCTGTTCTCTGACATCATGGGCACTGGCAGACCCTCTGTGCAGTTCCTGGGCATCTTGAGATGTGCCCACACGTGCTACCCAACACACAGCACGGTTCCAGCCTCCTCCCACCTGTGGTGCCCCATCGGTTCTCTGCACCTGCCTCTCTCTGGAACACGAAGCAGCTGCTGAGGCAGTGCCAGTAGCAGAAGCCTTCTAGTCCTGCTGGCAGGGAGGGGATGGCATCTCTTGAGTTTCTGCTTTCTTTTGGCTCTGCTTTTCTTCTCCCTGTGATCGCTTCCATTTCCTCTCCTCTATCTGTCCACGCTCCATCCATGCTCCCTGTCCCTTAGCCCCTGTCCCCATGCTCGCTGTCATTGCCGTTCTCCATTTTTCCTACTGCCCTCCCTCCAGCTGGCCCTGTGCCGTCCTTATTCCCCCTAGCTTGCTGAGGGGGAACTTGAGTCCTCCTCCCCTGCCGGACCGGGGTGAGAGGAGGACTCCTAGCTTTGAGCAGGGAATGGCAGCCTGATCCGGGGAAGCATCCATGATGCGCAACGCTAGAGGAGCAGAGCGCTCAAACCCCTCCTCTCCCTGGCACAGTGACGCCCACGGGCTCTCGGCAGAGGAGCACTGAGCTGCCTGCTGTGCCAGAGCCTCTTCTCCAGGGCTGCTCCCTGAAATGAGGGTCTGGCAGCACCTGACACCTTCTGCACCACCAGCCTCATGGCTCAGTTCGCCCTGAGTTCCCTTGTGCCAGGCATGGTGGTCAGAGCAGCGCTCCCAATGAGACTCCCAAAGATCAGGGAGTGGTGCCTCCCAATTTGGGATGCCTGGGGCCATGTACCTCCACTCATGGCTGTTGAAGGGGCCCCAGGCAGTGCTGCATGTGGTTGGGAAGTGCCCTCTGCCCCCAGGGCTGCCCCAGGTTTGCTGGCTCTGCTTGGGCAGAAATGCCATGTCCTGCAGTCCGTGCTTCCTGCAGCCCCTTGGAGGCTCAGCAGTGTACAGGGAGGGATAGAGCAACATCCCACATCTTTGCCCACTTCCAAGTTCCAGGGGTGTGCCAGGCTTTCCCTTGCAGAGGTGTTCCATGGCCAGGCAGGTGGAGGAGGGGGACAGGTCCTCCCTGCCTGTCGGCAGCAGCCAGCGTCTCACCAAAGGTGATGCTTTTCCTCACACAAACATCACTTGTGTCAGTTCCTGCTGTGTGCTGAGGGATTGCCTGAAGTAGGTGAGCACAGGTTGGCACAGCTTGGCAGAAGCACCAGCCATTGCTGAGCCTTTGAGTGCTGATGGACTTGGGGCTCCTGGCTCTCGGAGTATGGGTGGTGGGGGAGGCAAGAGCCTCGGGGAGGCTGTGGGGGTCTGGGGTGGGTTTCTAAGGGCTAAGAAGGCACAGCTGTAAGGAAGGAGGGAGAGCAGCGAGGGGGCAGGAGGGGAGCCACATGCAGGTCACTCTGTGGGGAATGGCTGAAGGCCCAGATGTTCCCTGGGGAGATGCGAGGGAGGATGAGAGGAACAGGGTGCCGGGGACGCGGAGACAGTGGAGGTGGTGAGGTTGGCAGGGTGATGTTGCTATGGCTACTCCTGTGCTATTCATAGAGGAAATTAGCTAAATCTTTGCACTGAAAGGTGGAGGAGAGAGGGGGAAGAAGACATTCTCCACATTTGGAGGGAAGGAGAGAAGCCAAAACATGACGGGGGTGAAGTTTTCCTCCTTTGGTCTGTGTTTGCAACGTGGAGAGGCATTTAGGGGCAGTCGTGCTGCCCAAGCACTACTTGGTGCTGCCCAGGGCTGGTGGAGCATGGGAGGAGGTGGGCAGAGAAGAGCTGCCCAGTGGGAAAGCTCTCCCCACCCTCCAGAGCATGCATACTGAGCTGCATGGCAGGATGAGCTCTACATTTTGCCAGGAGCACAGGAGACATCCTTTTAATTAAAGACAACCAATCTGTGACAGGTATTTTTGGCAGCCTAAATGCAGATACAACTGTAGTGAAGCTTGCCCTCTGCACCTGGCACCGTCCCTGAGCACAGAGCTTGTCTGCTCTGCTGAGCCCCAGCTCTGTGCTCCTCGGTGGCAGTCCTGCCCTCCCTCCACCTCCAGCATCTCCTCCTGCCAGCCGGAGTCCCGGGAGGGTCTTCCCTCCCCAGCTCTCCTCACAGCACTCCACTGCCTCGTTGTGAGTTCGATTCCCATCCCACAGGCCCGTTTGTCACCTCCTCACTCACGATGTGTAAATCTGCATGTCTGTTCTTAATATATCTGTCTCCATCTGATTTCACCTCTCAGCTTGCTGCTTGGGCATCTCCGTCTGGTGATCCTGCTGTCATCACCCAGTTGAGCTGCTCTAACAAGGCACTGAGCTGCTCTCCCCCAAATCCAGCCTCATGCCTGCCCTCAGCCCCCTCTCCCCCTGACCTGGGACTCGTCTGATATTTCTGATGGCCTTGACCTTCCTTTCCTGCTGCCCAGCTGGAACCAAGGCCCACTTAGTCACCTGTGCAGTCATTGCCCCTCCCAGTGTGCCCGCTGGGCACCATGCAGATGGCAGGTGAGCCACTTTCCCTCGCTCACCCCAGAGCATCCCATGTCCTGCTGTGACACATCCCCTGGCCTGGGCTGAGGAGGGTCAGATCTTCTCAATGTTCCCTCCCAAAACACACTGAGCTGGTTTTGTCTCCTTGGCTTCTTTATTCCCCTGTAAGACTTTTCCCTCTTCCCTGGAACGTGCGAATCCCTCAGACGGGAGCTGTTCACTGCTGGCCCCTCCTCTCATCACATAGCACACTAAGGGTTAATGTTGGTGTTAGAGAGTAGAGTTGAGGGATTGGCTTTAGGTCCTCTCCAGCTGTCTGTCAGCCAGCCCAGATGTGCAAATCCTGCCCCCAACACTGTACCCCACTGCTGGTTTTGGACTCTTGAGGTGCCAGAGGTACCCTGGGAGCAGTACAGGGAGCAGTGATGGAGCTGGTGTGCATACTGGCTACAGCTGAGCTGTAGCTGTAGCTGCAGAGGCAGCATCTGAAGGAAGCCAGATGTAGGACAGACCCCATCAGCACAACATGTGGAAGAAGAGGAAAGCACCAGCCAAGGTTGGGAGGCCATGGTCCTGCCGCTTTGCCAGAGGAGGAGCCTGCGCTGGCCAGGCAGCCAGGGCCAAGCAGCAGCAGGTTTCAGCTGGGCTGCAGCCAGTGTGGAGCAGGTGGCTCCTTGTGAAGAGCCTGAGGGTGACAGGAAGACCTTCAGCCTCCACCATGGCATCACTTGCCCTTGCCCCTGATGGAGGGATGCCCCCTGTGCCCCCATGCTCTGCTTTCCACCTGACTCTTCCCCCATAGTTTTGAGTATGGTTCTGACCAGTATCAGTGATTCAGAGGGGGTCTGCCAGCTGTCCTCAGGATGTGCTCGAGGGAGGAGGCTCCCACAGGAAGCCCAGAGGACACTTGTACAAGAGGTCTACCCTCTGGAGAAGGGTGGGAGGTGGAAGGGAAGCAGAAGCTGTCAGTGCCTCTGCAGTCACCCTGTTCGGGTAAGCCCCTGAAGGCGTCGACCACCACAGTGAGGGGAGAGAAGCTTCTGCTCCTTCCTTAGCTGTGAAAGCTCAGTGAGAGGAAGTCATTAAGACTAATCAGACCCTAATGAGCCGCAGCCATGGCTATGTGCCGGGCACCTGCGGCACACAGCCTGCTGCAGGATGCTCTCCCGTGGGACTCTGCTCTCTGGGTCCAGCAACGTTTTGTGGCAGGGCAGGAGGAGCTGGGTGTGATTGAGGTGTGGGGGCTCTGCCTGCCACCCCAACCCCATCGTCCTGGCAGGAGGGCTGGCACGGCTCTGACTCAGCTGTGGCTCTGGGAACGGGCATACTGCTGCCTGCAAGGGGGTGCCAGTGTAGTGAGTGCACTGTGCTGTGCCAGCACTCCCAGCTGCTTGTGGCACATGCAAAGGTGGTTTGGGGCAGGGATCCCTCACGGGCCCGTGCTGCAAACCCAGCAGTGTGCTGTGCAGGTACATCAGGGACCTGGGGACAAACGCTTTGATGTTTAACAAGTTCAAAACGCCTGAATTTGGAGTTCACAGCTGAGCCTGCAGAAGCTCAGTTGGATGGGGCATGCCAAAGGACCATTTAGAGGGTGTAATGATAGGGGGGGTCGGGGGTGTGTGTGTGTGTGTGTGTGTGTGTGCGCTCTGGGCCAGGCCCTACAGACCCTTCTCTTGTCACATTTGCATTAACTAAGTTGGAATTTCAGTTGGAATTTAATTTGAGGCTGATGGATCTTGCTTAGCTTCTGTCCCAGAGAAATGGTTCTTAACACTTTGTAACTAGGAAAATGGGGGCCAAAGAAATCTTTACTTTACACTGCCCCTTGTTCACTCCCTTTTTTTCCCCCCCATACATATGTATATGAGAGCAGAGAGGAAAAGCATGGGAGCCTTTCATATGATAATAACTCTTCCTGTGAAAAAAGGAATGGAGTGGGTTTTATTTGGTACCACCAGGTCAGAGGAGAGCTACCAGAGACCGGCACCTCTGCAAACTGGGTCGCTTATTTTAGCAGGCTGAACCTGGAACAGGATGTCTGACTCTCAGCTGCGAGCACAGTGGCCTTAATGGCTTCTCAATGGGGACTTACACTCCACAGAGCTGCTGTTTGAGGAACCTTTCTTCCTTCCCCACTGAGCAAAGGCTTTTGCCCAGTCCCTATTTAAACTTACTCTTAAAAAAAAGACAAGCACCAAACCAAAGATTAAATCTTCAGTAGCTGCTTGTCTTTGCCTTACACTTCGGGAACTTCAGTGGCTTTGGCAAAGATCCTTGTGGCCAGAGACCTTTGAAGTCCAGTGCTTCTTGTTTCCAGATGGCTGTGGTGCTTTGGTACAATGCCAAGGTGCAGTGGCAGGGCAGGGGCTGCTGCGAACCCAGAGCCTGCTCACACTGCCCAAGCAGCCCAGCTCTGACAGCTTCCAGAGGCTGAAGAGGAGGGCACATGGACCACCAGGTCGGCTGGAAGCCAAGTGCAGGGGGCACAGGCAGCAGCTGGCCAGGATGGGCAGAGTGTCCACACAGTGGGGCTGGGCATCTTCAAGCTCCAGAGCAGACCCCAGCATCACTTCCCACATCACTTCCAGGCTCTTTGGAAGCGTGCAGGAGGAGGGCACAGGGCCAGGCTCAGCCGGTCACTCCCCTCTGTGCAGGCACCCTGGGGGGTGGCATGTGTTGCCCCTTGCCCAGGCAGAGTCAGCCAGAGGTTGGCCTTGCTGTGGCTGACAGAAAATGCAAGGGCAGTTGTGTTGTCTACCCTGGTTAAAGCGAAGGGAGACTCATCTCTGGCCATTAGATTCTTCGGGCTCCACAACTTCCCAGCCTCTGTTTCTTCTTGCTGCCTCTCCCTGCCTCAGCCTGTAGTAACCCTGATGGATGCAGCCCTGCCCTGGGGCTTTGCAGCCTTCTGACACTCTCAAGCCCACTCAGCTCTGGCCACCAGGTAAATGCCCAGGAAGGAAAAGCAGAGGTGAGCATGGAGAGCTGAGAGAAGGGCAGATGGCCTCTGGCACCGGTGTGGAGTATCTCCCCTTGGGAAGGGGAAGGGAGGAGGGCAAAGCATGGATTTGGTAGAGAGGCACAGGAGATGCCCTACATCTTGGGGGCCAGCTGGGAGTCACACTTTGGTCCAGGAAGGGATGTGCCAGGCATTGTTTCTGGCAGGACATCCGTGAGGTGGTTTCCTTGGGCTTGACCAGGTTTAAATCGAGGAGGTCTGTAGGCATGCAGACATCAGGGGCAGGGCTGAGAGCATCCTGGAGAGATGGTGCCAGCACCTTCTGCTCCACCTGCTATGCCTTCTGGCAGAGCCAGGGCTTGTGCCCTCCCTCTCCTTGGGCACAGAGAGCCTGAGAAGCAGGTTTCCGTCTTGCCTGGACCTCAGGAGTGCCCAGAACTTGCTGTGGAGCAGCTGTGTCATCTCCTTTGCTTTGGGAGGTGATGTTTTTGGCAGCTGTCTATCAGGCTCTGAGTTAGTGCAGGGGGCAGCCCCAGCGCTGGGAAGATTGATGTGTGTGTGGAGGGCAGGGCAACCTGGCAGGGAGCAGCTGAGCCTGTCGGTGCCTACCAGGGTGAGGAGTGTGAGGGCAGCTTGCTGTGGGTACCATGCCAACAGGACCCGACCCTCCTGCTGTCAGATGCAGCCCTTAGTGCCAAGCCCTTAGCTGCCAGCTGCTCCTGCTGGCAGCGGGAGGCTGTCCATGCCCGGGCATCCTGCGCTGCCCCAGTGCCCCAGCAGCACTGCCCCACTCCCTCACCTCCTGGAGATGGCACCTGTGTGTTCACAGCTAGTGCCTGGCACCATGGGATTCCTGCCACAGAGCAGCTGCTTTGGGAGCTGCAAATGCACAGCTCTGTGTGTGTGAAAAAACCCAGCAAAGCCAAGCAGATGGAGCAGGGCTCCAAGCAACCCCCTGTGGCCGCCCTCTTTAGCTACTTCTTTGGGGCATCTCCTCACTTGGCCTCTGCCCCTGAGAGCTTTCAAAAGGATCTAAACGTAGAATTTCACTTCTCTCCAAAGCCTTTTTCCTTTAGAGTGTTACTGTGACACCTCAGATGGTATGGAGTGAAGGGTGCTAAAAGCCAGGCTGCTGATCATAGAATCATAGAATGGGAAGGTTGGAAGGCACCTCAAAGCTCAGTCAGTTCCAACCCCCTGCCATAAGCAGGGACACCTCCCACTAGCACAGGGCACTCAGGGCCTCTTCCAACCTGGCCTTGAACACCTTCAGGGAGGCTGTGGGGCACAGAAGACCTCCAGGGAGGTTGTGGAGCACAGAATCACCCAACGCAATCTTTGATCACATTGGGTGATTCTGTGCTCCACAACCTCCCTGGGCAACCTGTGCCAGTGTCTCACCACCCTCACTGCAAACAACTTCTCCCTAAGTCTGGGGATCCACTCTGAGGAAGCTGCAGAAATTAGAGCTGAGTTAATACTTCACTTCCCATAGATTCATAGAATACCAGGTTGGAAGGGACCTCAAGCATCACTCAGTCCAACCTTCCAGGGTAAGTTTATAGTCTAAATGAAACTANTGTCTCACCACCCTCACTGCAAACAACTTCTCCCTAAGTCTGGGGATCCACTCTGAGGAAGCTGCAGAAATTAGAGCTGAGTTAATACTTCACTTCCCATAGATTCATAGAATACCAGGTTGGAAGGGACCTCAAGCATCACTCAGTCCAACCTTCCAGGGTAAGTTTATAGTCTAAATGAAACTATCTAATGTAGGGGAATCCACCTCCTCCCTTGGGAGTTTATTCCAACATTTAATAGTTCAAATGGTGACAGCATCTTATATGGCATCCTGTCTGAAGCTCCCCAGATGGGAACAGTAACAACTTGTCCCCATTAGCCTTTGTCTTCTCCATGGGACTCTGTCAGAAGGGAGTCTCCCTCCTCAGGATGGCTTCAGGCACCAGCCTGGTGTCAGGAGCAGTCAGCCTGCCCCAGGTACTCCTCAGCACACAGCACATGGCACAGTGATCTCCTCCTTTGGTGCCAGCTCTGTGTGTTAGGCCTGGTGCTTGTTAGCTCTGGAGGATGCTCTTTGTGTCCTCTGAAGGTGGAAATGGGTTTAGACGTGGCCGTGATCAATCACGGCTGGCCGAAGAGTGTGCAGCGCATTGGTCTGGGCTGGAGGAGGTGCCTAAGCCCTGCCCGCCGGAGGAGGTGCCTAAGCCCTGCCCTCAGCAGGCTGTGCCTGGTGCTGGCACTCTGGAGGCTGTGAAGCTCCTGCAAAGCTTTGGGATTTCAGCCCTGGAGAGAATGTCTTGAACTTCTCTATCAGAATCTCCTCACCCGACTCCTGTGTGCCAGCTCCCAGAGCAGTCCTTGAGGAAATGCCACGGGGCAAGGCTCAGCCCTCAGAAGCAAGCCAGTGAGCCTCACCTGCTGGCGTTTGATGGTCACTTCTCTTTTGGCTGGGAGCTTCGGGAAGTCAGCAGGTGTTGGGATTCCTACCGTAGCCCCAGCAGGTGACAGCAATGAAAATGGATGTGAAGGACCTGTAGACGTTTGGGGCTTGGCTGCCCCTAGGTGACTCTATCAGTGACCCTGTGCAGCTGAGCTCAGTCACCCATGGGAACGCAGCCCCAGCAGCAGTGGTGCCCAGGGGTGATACCTCCTGTGCGGAAGATGTGCCCAAACGCTGCCGGTTTGTCCTGCGTGGTGGAATTGCTGCAGCATGTGGACTGTCAGAGAGCAGACATGTGCAGACCCTCAGCCTCCTCCTGGCTTTAGCATCTACCTCCAGACCTCCCCGCGGACCTCTGCAGGAAGCCAGTGCCCCGCTGGGGCTGGCGTGGGACAGGTTTCTGCTCCTTCCATTAGCACCTGGGCTGCGGCTGTCACCAGGACCCCTGTGGAGTGCTCAAGCACTGCGCCCCGGCAGAGGCGAACGTGAGGCTCTGCTTGTCTCAGCCCCTGCGAGACCAACGAGCTCTTGAATCCTGACCTTCAAACCTCGTCCTACTTCACCACCATTCCCTTTGACTCCTGTTGCTGCCCAGATTTTCCCATCAGCTGTCTTCTCCTTCACTGGCTTTGTGCCTAGACCAGCCTCTCTGCATCTGTGCCGTGACCCTCCTCCCTCCCCAGAGTCCTCCTTGAGTCCTACCTTCCACACAGCTTTCTGGACCCGTGCAGTCCCTTGCACCTCTGCCTGATGGAGAGAGATTGAGGCACCTTCAGCTCCAGGGCTTTTTGGTGGCCCTGCTGCCACGGGACGAGCCTGGACCTCTTCTCTTTCCATTTGTAAATGCCCCCAAGCACAAACAGGACTTGGTGAATAATAACAGTCTGGTGACACGGTTTGGATGGAAGAGTTCTGACAGCCCCCATTGAATGTGACCTGAATGCACAGGCCTTGTCCCTCTCCTCCCTGCGTGCAGCAACCCCCTGCTTCTCAGGGCATAAATTACTGTTCCCTGGAGGACTGAGGGCATGGCTAATTCACCAGCACGCTTCTGTTGCCCAGCAAAAGACGAGGACATTTTGCCTTCTCCTCTGGCTAGCAGAGGGCTCAGCATATGTAGCTGCCCAGTGGAGGGAGGCAGAGGCTTTGCATTTTCAGGCCCTCTGCGGGTTTCTGAGCCGTGGGTGTTGGCTGACTCTGCAGCAGAGTAGGCAATGCTGGAGTATTTGCTATTGGAAGTCAGAGCTAATGTCCAAACACCTTTCCTGCAGTAGCTGGAATGGCAGCCACGGGCGGCAAGTGGGATCTGCCTGGTCTGAATTCCTCCTGACCGTGTGTGACTTTGTCTTAGCAGCCACTTGTGTTCAGCATCTCCTGGGTCCCATCTGGAGTTTGAGTGGGAAATTGTGCTCCTAGCAGTATTTTGAGTTGTAAAAATCAGCAGTGTGGAATGGCTGGGAAG
Source organism: Eubucco bourcierii (assembly GCA_013396675.1). Lineage (NCBI taxonomy): Eukaryota > Metazoa > Chordata > Aves > Piciformes > Ramphastidae > Eubucco > Eubucco bourcierii. Next base: position 7,807 of record VWZE01007631.1, on the reverse strand, counting down.
GATGCTGGGCACACAGATCTGTCCTCGGGGCTCAGCGCTGCGGGCGAGGCAAGGCGAGGTGACGTGTGGGCTGTTAGCAGTTCAGCAGAGACACTGCAGTGGGGCTCAGTGCAGGGCTCGAGCTGGACCTGTAAAAGATTATCATAGGGAGCACTTTTCCCTGGGAGGCATCCAAGGCATCATTTGTGGAGCCGAATTCATGCCGTAAATCACAGGGCATGTGATGGGCTCCAGTCACTTGAACTGCCTCCTCGGCATCCTTCCTGGAAACTCAGATAATAAGACCTGGCCTCTGGCACACCGAGGTTCAAACAGCTCTCGTTTGTTAATTGCTGGCATCAGAAGTGCTGCCTTTTTGCCTGGAGATGTGGAATCCCTTCCTAGAACTGCGTTGGGGACTAATAAAAGGCAGTACCAGGTTTAATATATGCGGCCTCACAGATTGTCTGGATTAAATGCGAGGACTCTGCGCCGCCAGAGGGGGAATGTTCCCAGCTTACCGTTGCTGCTGGGCCACGGAGATCCAAGGACACCGCACCTGAAACTCATGTGTCTGGGAGGAGTTTGGCAGCAGTACCTGGAAGTGGTCATGTTTGCCTGCACCAGGGAATGAATTGCCATTAAAACTCTGTGCTCGTAACCAATAGCTACGGATGCAGGAGGGACCGGGAAGCATCGGCAGCAGCCGCAGCAGCTGCCTCCCGCGCTCTCTGCCCTGAGCAGAACCCTGCAGCACAACTGCCAAGCCATGGTCCGGCTGACTCCTAACCCTGCCATCTCAGAAATGAGGAGAGTGAAAAGTCACAGAACCCCAGAATGGTTTGAGTTGAAAGTGACCTCCAAGATGACAATCTTAGGTGACAATCCCAAGCACAACTCCAGGCTGGGTGGGAAATGGCTGAGAGCAGCCCTGAGGAACAGGCCCTGGGGGTCTGGGGTGAGGAAAAGCTCAACCTGAGGCTGCAGTGTGAGTGCAGCCCAGACAGCAACTGTGTGCTGGGCTGCAGCAAGAGCAGTGTGGGCAGCAGGGCAAGGGAGGGCATTGTGCCCCTTGGCTCTGCTCTCCTCAGACCCCACCTGCAGTCCTGGGTGTAGTTCTGGAGCCCCCAGCACAGGAAGGCCATGGAAGTGTTGGAGGCAGTGCAGAGGAGGCCACCAAGATGCTGAGAGGGCTGCAGCAGCTCTGCTGTGAGGACAGGCTGAGAGAGTTGGGGCTCTGCAGCTTGGAGAGGAGAAGGCTTCCAGGAGAGCTTGGAGTGGCCTTGCAGGATCTGAAGGGGGCTCCAGGAAGGCTGGGGNCTCCCTGGAGGTGTTCAAGGCCAGGTTGGATGAGTCCTTGAGTGACCTGTGCTAGTGGGAGGTGTCCCTGCCTATGGCAGGGGGTTGGAACTGGATGATCCTTGAGGTGCCTTCCAACCTTCCCATTCTATGATTCTATGAAGTAGTTTCAGCCCCACTGCCACAGGCAGGGACACTTCCCACTAGACCAGGTTGCTCTAAGCCCAATCCAAAATTGCCTTGAACATTTCCACATCCATAACCTCTCTGGGCAGCCTGTTCCCAGTGAAGAATTTCTAATCTAAATCTACCCTCTTTTGGTTTAAAGTTCTTCTCTCTCGTCCTGTCACCATGAACCCTCATAAAAGGTTCCTCTTCAGCCTTCTTGCAGGCTCCCTTCAGGTACTGGAAGGCCACCATAAAGTTTTCCCGGAGCCTTCATTTCTTCAGGATGAACAATCCCATCTCTTTCAGCGTTTCTTCATAGGAAAGGCTCTCCAGGCTTCCAGTCATCTTTGTGGCCCTCCTTTGAGCTCTCTCCAACAGGTCTATGTCCTGCTTATGTTGGAGGCCCCAGAGACAGGTGCAGTACTCCAGGTAGGGGTCTTGTGAGGGCTGGGAGAATCACCAGTAATAGAGGTGACTAGAACAGGAGATGGGAACTGTCAGGAAGACAGGTGGGTGTCAGGAAGGTGGGGCCAGACTCTTCTCAGTGGTCCCCAGTGACAGGAGAAGATGTAATTGGCAAAAAAATTGAAAATAGGAAGTTCTGTCTAAACATGAGAAGGAACTTCTCTACTGGCAGAGCCCTGGAGCAGGCTGCTCGGGGAGGTGGTGGAGTCTCCCTCTCTGGAGACTTTCAAGACCTGTCTGGATGTGTTCCTGTATGATCTGCTTCAGGTGATCCTGCTCTGGGGAGGGGGTTGGATTCTGTCATCTTCAGAGGTCCCTCCCAACCCCTATCACCCTGTGATTCTGTGTCTGCCGTGCTGGGTTATGTGAGGAGGTTGGTTTCCATCTGAGGTGGGTTTAAACCCAGAGGAGGACACCGAGGAGGTAGCCTGCTCCTGTGTAAATATTCGAGCCACAGAGGCCACTCGGCTGTGCCATCCAACCACCCCTGTTAGGGGACAGCCCACACCCTGCCTTGCTTGCTCTTGGCCCTGTCTAATGTTTCTGATGCCCTGAGGCATCACCCCCTTGCAGCTCTGATTTCCAGACCGGCTCTGGCTGTCTCCGCACACAAGCCCGTGAGAGGCTCTGGGCATCCCGGCTCGTTCCTGCCCTCACAGCTTCTGCTCCGCTTGCTGCTGCGTGCGGGCAGGAGGCGCCGGCCTCGGAATTCACCTCCGCCTTATCGGTTCTTCACGCTCCTTGCTGCCGCTCGGCGCCGGGCGCCTGCCGCAGCCTCTCTGCCCCGCAGCGCTGAGGCTCGGCGGCTCCGGGGAGCGGCTCCGCGGGGCCTTCAGGAGCTTGCGGCGCTGGACAGCTCCGGCACACTGCGGCCGGCGGTGGCGGCTGCCCTGAGCCCCGCTCCGGGCGCGCCCGAGCCCCGCACCCGCCCCTGCTTCCCTGCCTCCTTCTCTGCATCCCTCCTTCCCTGCATCCCTCTCCGCCTTCTTCCCTGCATCGTTCCCTGCCTCCTTCTCTGCATCCCTCCTTCCCTGCATCCCTCTCTGCCTTCTTCCCTCCATCGCTCCCTGCCTGCTTCCCTGCCTGCCTCCTTCAGGACCTTATCCCTGCCTCCTCCTGCCTGCTCTTGCTCTCTGTGCATGTGTCCCTGCTGTGATATGCAGCAACCTAACGGGCAGAGGGCACCAACAGGAGGAGGGTCCGGACACAGGTTTATGAGTAGCCCTGCCAGAGCAGGGAGGATGTGTGGGGGTGAACTGAGGCTGCCACGCAGAGGATTTACTGTAGGGGCAATGATGATGAGGGACCAAATGCTGCCACCTTTCATGGTGGTCCCGCACTTAGGAGGGGCAGAAGCAGCTACCTAAAGGTACATGAAGGCCTCGGGGCTGGTCTGCTGGAAATACATCCTTGCCTACACCTCCTCTTTCCTAATCCCCTCAGTCATGTGGATTTCAGGTAGACTTTGATGCTGGTGGGATTCTGGCCTTCCTTGTCTCATTCCTAGCAGCCAAGACCATGGAGTGTTCAAGACACATCAAGCCTGAGGAGAGCACTGATGCCCAGAGCCACATTGTGGCTCTGCTCCCGTGCCAGGGCTGTTGGGCATCCAGAGGAGGGACAAGAGCAGAGCCCGTCCTGAATTGCTGTCTTCTGCCTGGCCTGAAGGGTCTGCAGTGGCATGGCAAAGGAGAGGCAGTGCACCATGAAGGGCTGGTGTGACCTCTCTGCTCGATGACATCCCACTTTTGTCTCTTCACAGGCCAACCCTGCTCCCATTATCGTGAACACAGACTCACTGGAACAAGGGCTCTCAGTAAGTCTCCTGCTTTTGTTTCCCTTTTGTTGAACAAGTGGTGCATTTTCCTTGCTCAGCAGTGCTGGAAAGGCTCCTCCAGCCCAGGGAAACTTCAGTGAGGTGGCAGAGGAGCCTGGTACCTGCACCACATCCCCACAGCACATCCCAGCCCCAAAGCTGTCTGGGGCTGGGTGATGCTATGCAGAGCCAAGGCCAACAGCAGGCACTCCAGCTTAGGGAAGGGTACAAGGCAGGAGGCACTCAGAGTGGCACACTGGGGTAAGCAGGCATAAGGGGCAGAGAGGAAGCTGGGGTGGCTGTGTTCAGGGTTACTCACTCAGCCATGTCAGGGTGCTGAGAAGCTCTGCTGGGGCATAAGTTAATCTCTGCATTGCCTCAGTTCCTTTGGCAGGCCAAGCTCCTCAGGAAGGAGGCTTCTGGCCCTTACCTGCATCACACCCACTGGTCCTCAGGAGACAGGACCTACCAGAATCTTTCCTCCCAGTGAAAGCTGCCAGCAGCTGAGCTGCTGTGACTGTGAATGTTTGCAGCCACAGTGCATTGGGTGCATACTGTGAGCATGGCGTATGAGTTGTTGCAGAGAGGGTTTGCACACTGCTGCTCCCTTCCCCACATTATCTGCAGATCATGGGAGCCATGGAGGGAGCAGGGTGGCCAGCATGGATTTCTGCAGCACTGTCTCTGTGCTTGTAGGGTGTTTCCTTTTTTTCCCCCAAAGGGAGCTCAGTTGACAGCTTGCCCAGGCTGGGTCCTTTGCACCTGTCCTCTGATGCAGCAAATTTCAGCTGTCTTCCATGTTAATGATGCAGCATCAAGACTGAGAGCTGGGGCTGGTTTGTCTTTGGAGTCATAGTGGAGGACTGCAGGTGACTTCTGGTGGTGGAACCTTCCTTGGAAAGAACTGCAGATCTCAGCCCACAGCCTGTGATGGGGTCAGTGCACATCAGAGCTGTGCTGAGCTGGTTGGGCAGGGACACAGAAGGGAAAGGAAGCTCAGCTGAGGTCTCTGCAATCCTGGTTGTGTGCTTTTATCATGGCTTGGGTGCTGAACCAAAGCCAGCTGGCACTGGGGAGGAGGGCATTGGTGCTTCTCAGTGTGGTGGCCCTGGGCCTGGCAGCCTTTTATGAACGTGGCAGAAGAACATTTCTGTCCTCAAAGGTTTCCTCCTCCAAAACCATGACATGGCAGGGTGTCTGTGGGGTTGGATGCTTCATGCAGTGTGCTTGGCAGCCCCGGGCTCTGCAGGTTGCAGTCTTGTCTCTGCACTCAGCTGGCTGATGCCATTACACAGGGAACTGGAAAAAAGGTGATACTGCCTGGAGGAGAAGGACACACTGCAAAGTTGAGCTGGGGCAAGTGAGAGCTGTGCTGTGGACAGGGCAGGGAAGTAGTTCTGGGTGGAAAATCTGCTTTCATGTCTGTTTTGTAGCCTTCCTCCCTTGGAGGAACATTGCCTGCTCACCACTGAAGCTGCTGGTGCCACTTCACCAGGCTCCAGCCATGCTTGTCCCTCCTCCTTGCCTGTGTGCCTAAGGGCAGTGAGAGACGAGCCCAAGCGCCAGGGACAGGCTTTGTCACCCCAGGCAGGCTCTGTGGTCCTGCAGAAGCCAGCAGAAGTGGGGCCAGCAGCCTCCTCTTCCCCTTGCAGTGCACTCCACCTTCATGCCCCCTTGGCTGCCTCCTCCTTCTCCACCTCATTAACTCCATGTCCCTCCTGTCCCCAGTCCCTCCACCTCATTATCTCCACATCTCTGTCTGCCTCTTCTCACCGTGCCCTGCCTGCAGCAGTGGATGAGAGCTCTCTTCCTGCAGCCCCTGGGCTGGGTTGGGCTGGATTTCAGAGGATGCTCTGCACTCCTGGCAGACACCAGCATCCCCCTGGAAGTGGCAGTCACTTACTGCATCCATCCAGCCCCAGAAGCACGTGCCAGGGGAGGACCACCCTGCAGTGGGCAAAAGGAAGGGGCAGGTTGTAGCTGTCGTCTGCTGGGCAGAGCAAGAACCACCTGCTCCATGCCCAGCCTTGTGCTTCCTGTGAGGTGCCTGGAGGAGTCCATACCCAGGGCAGGGCAGACATTTCGCTTTCCTCCCTCTCAGCCTCCAGCCTGGAAACTCTCCTGCCTTCTGCTTCATGTCCCACCAGCACAGAAACGAGCCCTGCTCCCTTCTTCCCTTCTGGGCTACTCTGGCTCCAGGGAAAGCACCTCCCAAATCCTGCCAGCCAGCAGCTTGCAGGTCAGCAGAGGAGCCACGCCAGGGTCTGTCTGCAGAGGAGCACAGCCAAAAAGCAGCTCTGGAAGCATGGATCTTGCCAAGCCTGTCGGTGCAGTGTGTGTTTGGAAGGGTTAAAGTCACATCTCCCAGCCTTTCAGTACTTAACTATTGAGTGCTTTCCTTAATGATAAACAGATGGGTGCAGCCTGGTTCCTTCCTGTTCTAGCTCCACTGATGGCACTGGACAAGCTTCTAGGCTGAGTCTGGACCTGGCTGCTTATCAAGAAGCCTGCTTCACATTCCAGTGTCCCTGCCCACCCACCTCTGTCCCCAAAAGCGTGTGGCACCAGCAGCACCATAAGATAGGAGGTGCAGTGCTGGGTCCCACTCACTGCTGGGGCCAGGGCTCAGCAAGGCTGCCTGCAGCTTGTGCAGAGGCCAGCACCCCTGGGGGGAACCCCAAATCAATCCTTACACAATTCCCTCTCTATTAAAAGCATCCCTTGAAGGGTAAGGATGAGTGCCAGGGGAATCAGCTGTGCCAGGGGAATCAGCTGTGCCAGCTCCCAGCCATTGCTCACACTTCTACCCCTTGGTGTGTTTTGCCAAGCAGGTCCATGGGGAGATGAACCATCAGAAGCAGTTCCTGTGGCAAAAGGAGTCTCTGCATTTCAGAGCTGCCTCTCTGAAGCTGAAACAGCTTCTTGCTGCCCAGGGTGCCTGGCAGCAGATGCCAGGCACCAAATAAGCCAGTCCCAGAATGAGCAGAGAAGATCACTCCAAAGCCCTTGTTAAGGACTTTTAACTAGTTTTAAATCAGCAGGGCAGAGTTAGGTTGGGCATCAGGAGGGAGTTGTGCACAGTGAGGGTGGGCAGAGACTGGCACAGCCTCCCCAGGGCTGTGCTTGAGGTCTCATCCTTGGAGCTCAGCCTTGCTGAGCAGCCTGGGCAGCCTGCTCTAGCTGGAGGTGTCCCTGCAGGGAGGTTGGACAAGAAGCCCTTGGAGTGTCCCTTCCAACCCAACACAGTCTGTGATCTGTGAGTGGAAGGTTTCATAGCCGGTACCCTTGGGGGCCTCCTCTGTTTCCCTCCTGCCTGGCAACAAGATGCCACCACCTCAGTCTCTAAAAGCCAGGACTAAGGAAGCCAAGTGCCTCCCAGGCCTGATCCTGGTCAGTGAGCACTACAGGAGCCACAGGGGCAACCTCCTTGTGCAGCACTGGCTCTGCAGCCATGGCTGCTGCAGGCTGGAGGGTAGCAGAGGTAGCCACCACTGTCCAATGCCTTTGAGCAGGGAAAAACTTGTTTGTGAGCCTGAAAAAAACAGACTAAAATCCAAACTAAACCATCACCTTCACACTTTGGTCCCAGGTGACACTCCCTGCTGACAGTACCTGCACACAGCCTGGCTACAGAGCTCTCTAGCTGTGTGCTGGTGCTGCCAGGCTTCAACCCCCTTCCCACTGCCCCATCTCAGCATGCTTGGCCCCACGGCAAAAGGCTGACCAGAACCATGGCAATTACTGACCCTGTGCATGAGGCCAGCACTGTGGGCAGCACATGGCAGAGGGGCTGAGGCCAGGTTTTGGTTGGAAGTGAGTCAGTAGGTCTTCGTGCTCTGGCAGGATGCGTGGATGCAGGGAAGTAAAAGGAAGGAGCTCTTGAGCTGTTCCTTCTGGGCCCCCTGCCTGGTGCAGGCAATGAGAGTTCTCCCCTGCCAGTGCCTGTACCAGTGGGGAAGTGCCCATTGCACTCACTGCCCTGGCACAGGGCTGCTCTGCTTTTCCCTTGCTGGAGCAGGCATGGGCCATGACCAGGTGCCTTATCACAGAATTACAGAATGGGAAGGTTGGAAGGGACCT
>VWZE01007629.1:169839-184046 GCA_013396675.1 Eubucco bourcierii | reverse complement strand
AAAAAAAAAAAAAAAAAAAAAGTGACCTCTGAATTCTAATCCATGCACAATAGTTGCATTGAAGCCTGTTCACAAACATACCCATTGATATGATCTGTTTCCTCTTCAGCCTCCAGTTGTTTGAAATATATTTACAACTGCTGGTTATTAATCTTGGCATAAACAGGACCCTTAGTGCTGCAAAATTCTGAAAACAAGCAACAAAACAAGCATTGTTCAGTAGTAATCTGAATGTTTTTGCTATATGAAGCTATCTCAGTAAATAGTTTTGCTAAATCTCTCTACTGTAGGAGTAAGGAAACAGAGGGATTTTGTAACAAGTGAGTTGAAAGCTGGTTGGTAAATGCAGCAAACCAATTTATTCTTCTGCTGTGCAGCTTTGCTTCTCATAAACCATTAGTAAATATCTACATCTTAAAAGCCACAGCAGCATGGGACATTAGACTGCAACCAGAGTGGAGAATGGTGTAAAACTGACATCCCTGTTCTTCTTCAGTATCATTTTACTCTATGCAACTTGCTTTGCTTTAAGAGAAGTATGAACATTACATCTGGAGATGTGGTGTACATCCCTGTTCTTCTTCAGTATCATTTTACTCCATGCAGCTTGCTTTGCTTTAAGAGCAGTATGAACTTTGCATCTGGAGATATGGTGTAATCCTGACCCTAAAAAGCAATCAGCTTCAAAAGGGTATTATTAATTTAACACACAAAAGGAACAACTAAGTGTGTTGCTTGCGTTTAATTATTTAAGATCCTCAAGGCATCAAGGAGAGTACATAAGGTACCAAGCTGTGTGGCACAGTCAACTTGCTAGAGGGCAGGGATCCAACCAGAGGGACCTGGACAGGCTGCAGAGCTGTGCCCAGGCCAACCTCGTGACATTCAACAAGGTCAAGTGTAGGGTCCTGCACCTGGGTAGGCACAATCCCAATCACAACTCCAGGCTGGGTGGGGAATGGCTGAGAGCAGCCNTGGAACAGTTTGAGCCAGCCCAGAGGAGGCCACAAAGATGCTCAGAGGGCTGCAGAAGCTCTGCTCTGAGGACAGGCTGAGAGAGTTGGAGCTCTGCAGCCTGGAGAAGAGAAGGCTTCGAGGAGACCTTAGAGTAGCCTTCCAGTATCTGAAGGGGCCTACAGGAAGGCTGGGGAGGGACTATTGACAAGGTCTTGCAATGACAGGACAAGGGGCAATGGGTTTAAACTGGCAGAGGGGAGATTGAAACTGGATGTTAGGAGGAAGTTGTTTGCAGTGAGGGTGGTGAGACACTGGCACAGGTTGCCCAGGGAGGTTTTGGCTGCTCCCTCCCTGGAGATGTTCAAGGCCAGGTTGGATGAGGCCTTGAGTGAGCTGTGCTAGTGGGAGGTGTTCCTGCCTATGGCAGGGGGTTGGAACTGGATGATCCTTGAGGTCCCTTCCAACCTTAACATTCTATGATTCTATGATTTGTATCTGCATCCAGACTCTACTCCAGTGTTACAATGATTGTTGATCTCCTTGCCTGTGCGTCATGAACACAGAGTTTGTGGTCTCCCAACAAACATGTGCATCATGAGATGAAAGAGAATCCACATGAGCTTTTGTCCTTGCAGGCTTTCTTTTGGGCAGGTTGTGAGTTTCCTTTATTTTGCTTCATGCACACACCTGAGCTGATAACTGTGTCAGCTCCTTGATGCTGAGCAGTCATCAAAGAATTACAAATTGGAGCCTGCCTTCTAGAATGAATTCCTATCAACTTTTAGGCCGGATTTTGCCATAATTTCACAGGATCACAGGATGTTAAGGGTTGGAAGGGACCTCTGGGTCCAACCCCCCAGCAAGAGCAGGACCATAGAATGTAGTGCGGGACACGCATGAACACATCCAGACAGGGCTTGAAAGCCTCCAGGGAAGGAGACTCCACAACCCTTCTGGGAAGCCTGTTCCAGTGCTCTGTGACCCTTATAGTAAAGAAGTTCCTCCTCATATTGAGGTGAAACTTTGTGTGCTGCAGTTTACATCCATTGTCCTTTGTCCTATCCCAGGGCACAAGTGAGCAGAGGTTGTCCTTGTCCCTTCCTTCTTGACAACCTCAGATATTTATAGATATAGATCAGATTCCCTCTCAGCCTTCTCTTCTCCAGACTTAACTAGCCCCAGGTCTCAGCCTTTCCTCCTGAGGCAGTGCTCCAGTCCATCATCCTTGTAGCCCTCTGTTGGACTCTCTCCAGTAGATCCCTGTCCCTCCTGAACTGGGTAGCCCAGAAGTGGATGCAATATTCTAGGTGGGGCCTCACTAGGGCAGAGTAGAGGGGGAGGAGAATCTCCCTCAATCTGGCCACACTGTTCTTAATGCAACTCAGGATCTCATTGGGCATTTCAGAGAATGAGCTGCTGAATTAGCTGTGAATTATCAATTTGACATGGAATTAAATAGCTTCAGTGCAGACAAAACAAGGTATATTTAATTTGAAGAGGGGTTCTGTGTGTACTAGATAATCAAAAAGTAAAATGCACTTTTATAACCTTTTTCAGATGCATGGCTTGCAGTCAGCACTGTCAGCAGTGAAGTCCTCTGCAGAGAATTTTGTAGTGTGATGTACTTTTCATAGAATCATAGAATAGTAAGGTTGGAAGTGACCTCAAAGATCTTCCAGTTCCAACCCCCTGCCATAGGCAAGGACACCTCCCACTAGCACAGGTCACTCAAGGCCTCATCCAACCTGGCCTTGAACATCTCCAGGGAGGGAGCAGCCACAACCTCCCTGGGTAATCTGTGCCAGTGTCTCACCTTTTAGCTACTTTTAGCAGCTAACAGGCAACAAAACCATAACAGTTAGTCCATAAAAGCTACCAGTGTCACATATATAGATCTTAAATTTGTCTCTGTTCTGAGAAACGTGTTCTAGTGACTATAGACAGTGCTGACAGATAGATGTCTTATGGGCAAGAGAAAGATGTGGGACTAGGTATCTCCTCCTAGAATTGCTAGTGGGACTTTGTGTACCACAATATTCAGGATGGCAATCCTTGAGAGCAGGACAGGGAAGAGAAGTAGGGTGAAGGGAAGTCTGAGGAGGAGCTTAAGCAGAAGGCTCCCATTATCTGAAACCTCCCTTTTAACACTGAGTTTGATGCTGATGGTCTGGGACACACCTCTGGCCAACTCAGCTCAGCTGTCCTGGCTGACTCAAAGCTGCTGCTGGCCTGCAGCCTGTGGCTGCCCTCAGATTCCATCCCAGCAAAACCAGGACACAACCCTAATTATTTCTGTGAACCAACCTACTTTCCATAGTGTTCTGAGGCAAGCTGAAGAAGCCTGCACTATATGTAGTAAAATGTGACCTTAAAATTCAGTGTTGTGGAACTTCTGAGGTCTGGAGGCAGATGCTCTCCTTTCTAGACATCTACAGCTCCCACTTAATGTGATGGCAGAGTTGTGAGGTATGAGAGCTTAAATTAAGCACTTGCTCAAAGCTATCTTGAGTGTAAGGAGGAAGAAAGTGTTTCTGATTTAAGCTGTTTCAGTCAAAATGTGCAGTATTTTCCTGTTGGACACCTCTGAGGGTCCTGGAGCATTACTAATAAGGTAAGTAGGCACAGTTCAGGAAAGGTCATCACAAGCCTGTCATGCAGTCAGTTTATCAAATTTATCTGTAATATAAAACTTACTCATAAAGGGATCATCCCTGTAACTCTCTGCATCAGATAACACACCTACACACCATTTAAATATGTTAGCACCATCTGAATCCTTACTGATTTAGGTTGGTTTTGGGTTTTTTTTTTAAGTATGAGTAAGTGTTTCAGTGACTCACATAGAAAAGATTTAGGGGAACGGAGCAGCTCAGCCGGGGGAGAGCTGAGTAGGAAGTGGCCTGATTGCCATGGGGACAGAAGGAGAACAGCTGTGGCATTGAAGGCAGAGTGGTGCTGAGCTGTGCTACAGCTCCATCAGTACCAAAATGTTGTTTGAAGGCCTTTCTGGGACATAGTAAAGCAACTAATTCCATGCCGTGTCAGGATACCTTTCAGCTGTATATATTGTCCCTTGCCCAGGTGCTACCTTCCTTCATACTGATTTCTGAGTTTCACTGTGGTTGTTTTTTTGCTAACTGGCAGAATGTGACAATTTTCATGTGTTGTGGGTTGATCCTCTGCTCTTCTGGACTTCAGATCTAATACAATCTCCACAAGAGGTATTTTCTGATCGTTCTGGGGAAATTTGTCTCCCCAAGGATCACATTTTTCTAACAAGCTGTAATGTTTGCTTTTGAAAAATGTTTTCCCCTTTGAAAGAAAATGTTTAAGCTTACAGTGTGTGACAGAGGTGCAGCTACCATCTATAAATGGGGTTTTAAATCTGAAGCCAGGTTTTCTTTTTTCCTTTTTTTTTTTTTTTTTTAACTATACTTTTTTTTTGTGAGTTTAAATCTTTAGTATTTTAAAGCTAATTTAGGTTTCTGGAACATCTTAGCATTTGAGGCTGTGGATGTTTTTTAAAACTGAACAGATTGAAAACATTGAGAGATTTGATTAAATGCTTTCAAGAGGTCATCTTTCCAAAGAGCTAGGTTCTAAAGTTCCCCTGGATACAGTATTTGTTGTAAAGCAGTTGGTTGTTACAAAGACTGAAAAATGGAAGTTTAGTCTCAGTAAAATACAGTTTCATATTCCAACAAAACCCCAGCAAGCTACTGCTAAAGTATGACATCTACAACAGTACTGTATATCATCATCAGGAGAGATTTTAGGCTGTCTTCTCAGTGTGCCTCCCAGAGCTTTACATCTAAGAGATGTCCCATGCCCAGCAGTGTGCTTGAGTAGTCAAGAAGGCCAACAGCATCCTGGCCTGGATCAGCAATAGTGTGACCAGCACTATCCCCCTGTACTCAGCACTGCTCAGGCCACACCTTGAGTGCTGTGTCCAGTTCTGGACCCCTCAATTCAAGAGAGATGTTGAGGTTCTGGAACCTGTCCAGAGAAGGGCAGCAAGGCTGGGGAGGGGCCTGGAGCACAGCCCTGTGAGGAGAGGCTGAGGGAGCTGGGGGTGTGCAGCCTGCACAAGAGGAGGCTCAGGGCAGACCTCATTGCTCTCTACAAGTATCTGAAGGGAGATTGTAGCCAGGTGGGCTTGGGCTCTTCTCCCAGGCATCCAGCAACAGAATGAGGGGACACAGTCTCAAGTTGTGCCAGGGGAGGTCTAGGCTGGATGTTAGGAGGAAGTTCTTGCCAGAGAGAGTGATTGGCATTGGAATGGGCTGCCCAGGGAGGTGGTGGAGTCACCATCCCTGGAGGTGTTGAAGAAAAGCCTGGATGGGACACTTAGTGCCATGGTCTGATTGACTGGGTAGGGCTGGGTGATAGGTTGGGCTGGATGAGCTTGGAGGTCTCTTCCAACATGTTTGAGTCTATGACTCTGTGATTCTGTGATTACATGAGGTGTTGGAGTGTGTCCAGAAAGGGGCAACAAAGCTGGTGAAAGGTCTGGAAAACAGGTCTGGTGAGGGGCAGCTGAGGGTTGTTTAGGCTGGAGAAAAGGAAGCTCTCTACAGCCACCTGAAAGGAGGTTGAAACAAAGTGGATGTTGATCTCTTCTCCCTAGGAACAAGTGCTAGGATGAGAGGAAGTGGCCTCCAATTGCACCAGAGGAGGTTTAGGTTGGACATAAAAAGAAAATTCTTGACTGATAGGGTTCTCAACCACTGGAACAGGCTCCCCAGGGAGGTTGTTGAATGCCCATCCCTGGGGATGTTTCAGAGAGGCAGAGATGTGGTGATCTAGCACCAGCTGTGGCATAGTTAGAGAATGGTTGGACTCAATGATTTTAAAGATCTTTTCTAACCAAAACTATTCTGTGATTTTCTGCTGGTTGCTGATCCTGTTGTACAAATCACATCTGACCCGTCTGACATGTGCATTGGAAAAATATCACCTCGATGACTTATTTGGATGCTAATAATACCATGGGGGGTGAGTGTGTGGCTTTTATAGGAGGAGCTGAAATGGAGCAAAACTAATTAAAAGAAACCAGAGCGTTCTAATTTTCCCAAGGAATCCTATGACTCTTTTTTTTCACTGGCATCTCTTAAATGCTTTTTTATGAAACAGATCCTGGCAGTGTGCATGCAGTGCCACACCCCGGGGCCGCTGTGAGACATGAAACTGAAAGGTTACTTTAAGAGAACACAGCAGCGACAAGAAGTGCTGTGTTCCTGGGGTGCTTATCTGTCTGACAAGTACAAAGTGCTTTTCCCTCCTCATTTCACAGACAGAAGCTTGAATATTTAAATAGAGAATGGATCCTATGGAATAACCTTGCAAGAAAACTCACAGAGGAGGTGTGCTGTCAGAAGCTTCCACGTTGTCTCTAGCCACAGGACTAAAGGCAGTGGTAATAAAATGAGCACCACTGAATTGTGAGAGGCTTCAGACTGCTGGGAGGGACTGAACATCTGAGGTTTTTATCAGTCTCATCTGTGAGTCTGCTTGCACCCATCTACCTGTTTTCTCAGCCTGTGGCTATTTGACAGCTTTGAAAATTCACAGAATGCATCAGGTTGGAAGGGACCCTCAAAGGTCATCTTGTCCAGCCCTGCCACACTTAGCAGGGACATCTCCAACTAGATCAGGCTGCCCAGGGCCACATCAAGTCTCATCTTGGATGTGGTCTGAGGTGAGGCCTCAGCCTCAGCCACATCTCAGGGCACCCTATTCCAGTATCTTAACACTCTTATTGTGCAGAACTTCCTCCTGATGTCCAACCTAAATCTGCCCTGTTCCAGTTTCAAACCATTGCCCTTAGTCCTATCACTACAATCCCTTTTAAACCCCTTTCCCCCTGCTTTTCTGCTACCTTTCTTTATCACCACATCCTAGGAATTGCTGATAGTCAGGGTCAGAAGGTTAGTACTTGGTGCTTAGCCTAGAGAAAGTTGTTTTCCCTTGTGCTTTCAGAACCCCCTCAAAGGACAGGTTTTTACTATGGAGCTACAAATCCACTCTACAATTTTTCACATTCTTCATTTGCTTTTGTTCATTGCTTTACAAGAAAATTTAAAAGCTGGAGTTAGGCTGGTCCATATGGATCTAGTAGTGTCTCAGTTGGCATGCTGAATTACTGAGTCACTGGATCATTCAGGTTGGAAAAGACCACTGGGATCATGAAGTCCAACCACTGACCCCACTCTACAAAGTTCATCCCTAAACCATATCCCCAAGCAGCACATCCAAACAACTGTTAAATGCATGCAGGGTTGGTGACTCCACCACCTCCCTGGCAGCACATTCCAATGCCTGGGAAAAAATGTTTCCTAATGTCCAGTCTAAACCTACCCAGTGGCAGCTTGAGGCCATTCCCTCCTGTTCTGTCACTACTTACCTGTGAGAAGAGACCAGCAGCAGCCTCTCCACAACCTCCTTTCAGGTAGCTGCAGACAGCCATGAAGTCTCCCCTCAGCCTTCTCTGTTTCACACTAACCAGCCCCAGCTCCCTCAGTTGCTCCTCATCAGATTTACTTTCCAGGCCCTTCCCCAGCTTCCTTGCCCTGCTCTGCACTGGCTCCAGCACCTCCACATCCCTCTAGTAATGAGGTGCCCAAAACTGTTGATGCTGGGAAAAGTGACTTCTAGTTCTGCTGCTGTGATATTTGTGCATTAATGCTAAAGAAAAATGGAGTGAAAGACAGATACTCTAATTGACATGGATCTAAACCCAAACTGACTTTCTCTTAGCTGAGTCCAGGGTAGCTTCCCATAGTTTTGTGTCCTTTATGATTTTGGCATTACCCTGGCATAGTAACAGAAGGAAGATTTTCCCCTTATGGTGGCCTTTTGAGAGCTAAGGGAGAAAAGAAGCCCAAGTCTTCTATTCCAAGATCATGGGCTGGTAATACATAGTAGCCTTCCATTATCTGAGGGGTGCTACAGGAAGGCTGGGGAGGGACTATTGACAAGGTCTTGCAATGCCAGGACAAGGGGCAATGGGTTTAAACTGGCAGAGGGGAGACTGAAACTGGATGTTAGGAGGAAGTTGTTTGCAGTGAGGGTGGTGAGACACTGGCACAGGTTGCCCAGGGAGGTTGTGGCTGCTCCCTCCTTGGAGGTGTTCAGGTTGGACAAGGCCTTGAGTGAGCTGTACTAGTGGGAGGTGTCCCTGCCTATGGCAGGGGGTTGGAACTGGATGATCCTTGAGGTCCCTTCCAACCTTACCATTCTGTGATTCTATGATCCTTTGCAATGCCTCCAGAAATGAGTACCTGAGTAGGATTATGGCAGTTCTAGGGAGTGTGCTTCTTAAACTGTTCTTTTGCCTGTAAGTTTTAAATTTGATTTGCCTCCCATCTCTGGAGCTTGCAGTCTGAACCTCACTTTATGTGACTGAACAGTCCTCTGGAATTGTTTGTACCTTTTGTGATCCTGGAACACACAGAGAGATTTTATTACTATGTTTTAAACATTATTTTACAAAATAAACAGAAGTACAGGGAAACCTCAGATGTATTTGAGGGCATATTGTGATTCTGATTTCTATGCAACTCAAACAGGTTCTTGGTTTGAGTTCCTGCTGATCTTTTGTAGTGCACAGGTCCTGTTTGTGCCATAAGGTTCTAGGTGGTGCTGCAGTCCTACTGCCCTCTTCTTAAAGCAACTCATTGGACCTATACCAAGCAAATACTGAAAACTTAGCTCCTAAACCAGAAAGGAAAATATGAAACATTTTATTGTCTTTAATCCTTGTTAGCCAAGGTCTCAATTCTGCAGCAATTTACAACAGTTTGGCCCTTTCCCTGTAGAGTTACTTCACGTTTGTGCCAATAAAACTGAAATCCTGTCTCTGTTTAGAGATTTTTAAGGACCTGCAGGAAAACTCCAGGGGTAGATCATGTATGCAGTCATGGTTTTAGAAAGCTTTCTTTATTTGAAATATCTTTATTCTGTGTATCTGCAGAGCTTATTAATGTGTAGAGACCTAACATCGAGCACATGCTTGAAGCAAAATAGAGGAGAGCAAAGGAGTTACAGCTTTTAATGGTCCCCCCTAGCAAATATGTTGTTAGTTGCAGGTATAATCTGTATTAACCTGTGTAAGCTCCATTTGTATTGCATGTGAAATCACCTTTGTTGATTTCTGAGAGCACACACAAGAGAGATGCCTGGACCAGGATGGGGAAAGCTTCAGTGGCAGTTTATGCTTCATCAAATACTGGAAAATCTCCGTGGAAGCAACTCCTGTAGAGGATGAATTTTCTAGTGTCTATTTCAAGATCTCAGAATCATAGAACATTTCTGTTGCAGAACACCTCAAAGCTCACTGACTCCAACCATTCTCTAACTCTACCAAGCCCAGTGCTAAACCATGTCCCTCAGCACCACATCTCTGTGGTTTTTAAACCCCTCCAGGGGTGGGGATTCAACCACCTCCCTAGGGAACCTGTTCCAGAGGCTGAGTACCTTTTCAGGGAAGAAAATTCCTCACCTTCTTTAGATTAAATACAGAGGAGGCATGCCATTAGGGTACACAAGAAATGACTGAGTGCCTAAACAGGTGACTGTAAACAATCCAACTGATTAAGAACTTACTGCTGCTGTGAGAGCTGTTGAAGCCGAAGGAGCTGCTTTGCTTTTGCAGCTGGGAAGAAAGAGGCAGAGGTGTTAGCACAGGCCAGCTGATAAGGAGTACCTCTCTGTCAGTAAACTCACTGTTTGTCTTTCTCTGTCCAAAGCCAACTTCCTCATTGCAGGGCTCTGGCCTTCCCTGCAGCTGCATCAACTAGCCTGCACTTGAAGCACTTCCAAACCTGTGTGATGGAGCTTTTGGTTAAGGAATAACAAGAATGAAGGGAAAAGAATAAAAAACAAGTGAAAATTTCAGAGTAGATCTGTTGCAGATCTACTCATGGAAGAGTAAGGTACAACTTAAACTGTACTAACTAGAGCTCTGACAGACTTACAGCAGTTTAAAGTTCGCTATCACAGCGAGTCCAGAGGACGGCCATGAAAATGAGCAGGGGGTTGGAGCACCTCTGCTATGGAGACAGACTGAGGGAGCTGGGGGTGTTTGGCCTGAAAAAGAGGAGGCTCAAGGGACACCTTAGAGCAGCCTTCCAGTACCTGGAGGGAGCTACAAGAAGGGTGTAGTGAGACTGTTTACAAAGGCCTGCAGTGACAGGATAATAGCAATGGCTTCAAACTAGAGAAAAGCAGATTTAGATTGGATTTTAGTAATAAATTCAGCACTGTGAGGGTTTTGGAACACTGCAACAGGTTGCCCAAGGAGGTAGTTGAAGCCCTATCCTTGGAGGTATTAACAGTGAGGCTCATCAGGGCTCTGGGCAACCTGATCTCGTGGAGGGTGTCCCTGCTGACTGCAGAGGGGTTTGGATTGGATGAGCATTGAAGGCCCCTTCCAACCCAGACCTTTCTATGATTCTGTGATTTTATGACTCTACTCTGGCAGTATCAGTAGGGCAGATATCAGTGCAGCACAGTCAGTGGTGTGGTTTCCAAGCAGCTTGGGAAGGCAGCTTTGAAGCTAACAGGGACAGGAACCCATCAGTGCTTCAGTGCCCTGGCAGGGCAGGTGATGTTCTGACCGCGGGTGTGTGCTGCTCTGGTGTTTGATTTCCAGCTGCTTCAGCATTGTTAGCTTGTTTGCAAGGTATTCAAAGCATCTCCCACAAATCTAGCAGTGACCTGGGACTTACTTATTTTGAATGTGGGTGTGCCCCAGAGCTGGCAGACTGCCTTTGGCAGACATTTGGTTGTGAGGAAGGCAAGCCATGCTTTCTATGCTTTGCTGGGAAATGAACCCTATCGTCCCCACTCACCTGCACAAGCCTCCACCTTAGCAGTACTTGCCAGTTGTCCTCTGAGTGTTGCTACTGAAGACTGGGTAGTCCTTCTAATTGCCAGCCATGAAAACCATGACAGTTCATTATCTGACCTGCATCTTGAGGTTCTTTGTTCTTAGCTGTTATTCTTTAGAGGAGAAACCCCAAATGGTACTAGTTCAGGTGTCTGTTGCTTGGAAATACAGCGTCTTATATACTACCATTGCACTGATGTTCTTACTTCTGCTGGTATACTGATGTCATGGTTTGGGAGTTCCCCACTGGCTGTCCCTGACTATGGTGGGGGGTGGGAACTGGTTGATCTTTAAAGTCCTGTGATGGTTTGGGACTTACCTGCCCCCTCACATTATGAAAAATCCCCCAGACTAGACTCAGCCATCTGGAAGTTAAGGACTGAAGCTCTACTTACAGCTTAGCACAATATACAAGCAGAGATAGACACAATAGACAGGAATATCACAGTATCACAGTATCACCAAGGTTGGAAGAGACCTCAAAGCTCATCAAGTCCAATCCATTACCACAGCCCTCAAGACTAGACCATGGCACCAAGTGCCACGTCCAAACCTGCCTTGAACACCTCCAGGGACGGTGACTCCACCACCTCCCTGGGCAGCCCATTCCAGTTGGTTAGTTACAGACATATACAGAATAGTTACAGACATATACAGAAATATACAAGTTAAAGGTAATACAGAAACACAATACCCCTCCCAGAAATCAGAGTCCCCAGGAGGGGCTCCCAACCACCCTTCCACCTTCTTTCAACCCCTCTACCTTACCCCAGGGTCTGCCTTACATGCAAGGTGAGTTTGGAGGATCAGCAAGGGGAGTTAGAAGGAAAGTGGTTAGTTTGGTTACACAGCAGAAGGCCAGAAGACAGAGCAGCTCCCAGAGGGAGACTCTCTGCCTTATCTATATTTGTGTTCTTGTTTTTATCCATCTCAGCAAGCCTGTGAGTCAAGCAGACATCATCACTGTTTGCTGTTCACAGCCTATAATATATTTTTTTTCATTAAAATATCCCAATTAGCCTCAAACCAGCACAATCCAATCCAATTCCAATTCCAATCCAAACCATTCTATGATTCTATGAAAACCTTCCTAGAAAACCCAGTTGTAGGAAATGGGATGGTGGTGCAAAGTGAGTGAGCTGCCCTCATGGCAGTCCTCATGGTTGGTGGAATTGTTGTGTCACCCAGGTAGCAGAAAGCAAAGTGGAGCAGGCCTGATAGTCATATCCTGCTTTGTTAAGAGTTTTCCCACTGGATTTTGAGTGAAAAAAGTCATCACATATATTTAGAGAAGAAATTCCATATGAACTCTACAGACTATAGAAACTAACTGTGTGCTAACAACCTGGTGTCCACAGTTCATAATTTAGTTGTGCATTTTAACTCTTATGGTAGAGCTGGTTTTTTTCTTTTTTTTTTTTCCCCCTCCATGATTAAAGCATCTTTGTTTCACTGAGGCCAGTAATAATGCACTCCAGATTCAGTTTCTTTACAAGAGTAACAGATGTTCACAGTTTGGTGCAATTTTCAGATGAGCAATGCTGTTTATAATAAATTTCCCTGAGACCACCCAACTCATTGCAGTTGTAACTTGAACTGCATCCAAGTGTTGATCCCAGGAGATGGAAAAGAGATGTAATAATTCTATGCCCCACCTAGTTCAAAAGACATGACTTAGTATATATGGAATTTAAATATCTATATTTCCAATCAACCCAGAAAGTCCAAATTTTATCTTGCATGCTGTGAAAAATGGGAGTGGAAACAGCAGGATTCTTAATTTCATTCATCAAATATCCCATGGATCTGAAGATGTCTATTGGCAAGGTCTGAATAAAAAAAAAAAGATTACAAAGCAAAAGTGAACAGGTCAAAAAGCACAACACAGTAAATAAAAACAAAGAAGTGGAGACTTATCCTGGAAAATGGAGATTTATTAAGTATGGAGAAAAAAATGAAGTATGAAAGCTAGCAGAGAATGAGGTGTAGGGATGCAGCACAATGCATCCTGTCACAGAATCACAGATTGTCAGGGGCTGGAAGGGACCTCCAAAGCTCAGCCAGTCCAAGCCCCCTGCAGATCTCCTATACCAGATCACACAGGAATGCATCCTGGCTTGAATATCTCCAGAGAGGGAGACTCCACAACCGCCCTGGGCAGCCTCTCCCAGTGCTCTGTCACCCTCACAGGGAAAAAATTCCTCCTCATGTTTCCATGGAACTTCCTATGCCTCAGCTTCCATCCATTGCCCCTTGTGCTGTTGTTTGGTATCACCCAGCAGAGCCTGGCTCCATCCTCCTGGCACTCAACCTTTGCATATTGATATGCACCAATGAGGTCCTCCTCTCCAAGCAGGAGAGCTCCAGCTCCCTCAGGCTCTCCTTGTAAGGAAGATGTTCCATTCCCTTAATAATTTCTGTGGCTCTGTGCTGGATTCTTCAAGCAGTTTCCTCAGGTCCTTCTTGAACTGAGTGGCCCAGAACTGGACACAGTATTCCAGGTGCAGCCTCACCAGGGCAGAGTGGAGGGGAAGGAGAACCTCTCTGGACCTACTAACCACAGCCCTTCTAATCCACCCCAGATTGGCATTGGCCCTCCTGGCTACAAGAGCACACTGCTGTCTTCTAGAAACATCCTGTGCTGCATTAGCCAAAACTGTGTGCTTTGGATATGTCTCTACCTGGGACATGATATGTAATATCAGGTATTGTACACCAAAAATGTGTTGCCAGGGTTGTGGGATGTTAGAATGGAAGTAGTGAGGAATTTTGAGTGATGGGAAGCAAACCTTTTATTCATGTCTGTGCATTTATAAGAAGTCATCTGGACTCCTAGATTCATGGAATGCTTTGGGTTAGAAAGAACCTTGAAGATCATCTATTTCCAACCCCTTGCCAGGGGCAGGGACACCTTGCACTAGCCCAGGTCACTCATGGCTTCATCCAACCTGGCCTTGAACACCTCCAGGGAGGGAGCAGCCACAACCTCCTTGGGCAACCTGTGCCAGTGTCTCACCACCCTCACTGGAAAGAATTTCTTCCTAATACCTAGTCTAAATCATACCTAGAGTCAGTCATATCAGTTTTGTCAAGGTGTGGAACAACTCTCAAAGGAACAAAATGATGGAGCAGTTTATCTTGGGGGCAATAACTGCACACCTGAAGGATGCCCAAGGGCTCAGGTCCAGCCAACATGGATTCAGGCAGGGCAGATCCTGCCTCTCCAACCTGATCTCCTTCTATGATCGGGTGACCCACCTGGTGGATGTGGGGAGGCCTGTGGATGTGGTCTACCTGGACTTCAGCAGGGCCTTTGACACTGTCCCCCACAGCAAACTGCTGGCTAAGCTGTCAGCTCGTG
>VWZE01007629.1:132723-157581 GCA_013396675.1 Eubucco bourcierii | reverse complement strand
CTGTACTCATAGCAGAGCTGCTGCAGCCCTCTCAGCATCTTTGTGGTCTCCTCTGGGCTGACTCCAACAGTTCCATGTCCTTCCTATGCTGGGGGCTCCAGAACTGCACACAGGGATCCAGATGGGGTCTGAGGAGAGCAGAGCAAAGGGGCAGAATCCCCTCCCTTGCCCTGCTGCCCACACTGCTCTTGATGCATCTTGTCCAACCCTCCTGCAGGTAGCTGGGACACCTCCAACTAGGTCAGGCTGCCCAGGACCACAGTAAGTCTCATCTTGAATGTCTCCAGGGATGGGACCTCAACCACATTCCTGGGCAACCTGTTCCAGTATTTTACTGCTCTCACTGTGCAGAACCTCCTCCTGATGTCCAACCCAAATCCCCCCTACTCCAGTTTGAAACTGTTGCCCCTCTTCCTATCGCCACAAGCCCTTCTGAACAGTCCCTCCCCAGCCTTTCTGTAGGTCATCTTCAGATACTGAAATGAAGCTCTAAGTTCTCTCTAGAGCCTTCTCTTCTTCAGGCTGAACAGCCCCAGTTCACATGGAATGCAGGGATTAGAAAGTATTTCTTCTTCATTTTACATAGTACTAATATTGTCAACCCCCTGCTTTTCTAGATGTCCCAAGTCATGCTGCTGCAAACCATTTCTACTACTGTCAAAAGGAGGGTATGAGAGCATTGCTGTGGATGCAATTCACACCACAAATATTATTTCTGCTCAGTGCAAATGTCCATGTGCAGTGTCACAGGTTATGTGCACCCTGATGCCTTAAAAAGGGAGAATTTTAAACTTCACAGCACCCCTTTGTGTTTTAAACTATAGTCAATACGGTATAGTACAGTTTCAGGGTCACAACTGGATGCACACAAAGGAAGTTTGCTAATGACACCAAACCAGGAGGAGCTGGTTGTCCAGGTCTCAAGGGTAAGAGGCCTTGCAGAGAATTCTCCACCTGGGATAGGGTACTCCTGGTTGTAGGTACAAAGTAGTGGATGAGAGGCTGGAGAGCAGCCCAGTGGAAAGAGATCTGGGGGTCTGGGTTGAGGGCAAATTGAATACGAGCTAATAGTGTGCCCCAGGGTGCATCAACCCCTGGTCAAGGGAGGTGTTTGTCCAGCTATGCACTATACTGATTCACACTGCAGCTTTGGGCATGTCAGGGTAAGGACAACAAACTGTTAGAGTGTGTCCAGGCCAAGATGGTGAAAGATGTCCAGGACAGAATCTAGGAGGAGCAGCTGAGGTCACTTGGTTTGTTCAGCTTGCAGAACGCTGAGCAGTGACTTCACCACAGTCTATGCCTTCCTCAAGGAGGGTGGTGGAGTGAGAGGTTTTCTGGTGAGCAGTGATAGGACATGAGGAAATGCAATCAAGCCACATCAGGGGAAGTTCTAATTGGACATTAGGAAAAGGTTCTGCACTGAGAGGGTAGCCAGGCACTGGAACAGACTTCTCAGTGAAGTGGTCACAGAACCAAGCCTGGCAGAGTTCAAAGAGCACCTAAAAGATGCTGTTAGTCGTATGATTTAGGTA
This sequence comes from Eubucco bourcierii, assembly GCA_013396675.1. Classification (NCBI taxonomy): domain Eukaryota; kingdom Metazoa; phylum Chordata; class Aves; order Piciformes; family Ramphastidae; genus Eubucco; species Eubucco bourcierii. Next base: position 156,046 of record VWZE01007629.1, on the reverse strand, counting down.
GTCCTGCAAGGAGTTGGACTCTGATCCTTATGGGTCCCTTCCAACTTGAGATATTCTGTGGTTCTGTATTGCCTGCCAGTGACCTGGCAGAAACAACTGTAAATATGGAGTGAACCACAGACATCCATATCTGTCAGCTCCCAACCTTGTCTCTGATCCACCAGCAATGGCAGCTGCTGATTCTCTGGCAAGGACTCTGTGGAAAAGTGTTTCAGCCTCTGAGAGTTGAGCCTCCACCCCTTCTTTCTTTGCAGTCTGTAAAATGTCTTCCCAGGACATTCTTTAACCAACTGACTGCTCTCTGTGGCTTACTGTAAGACACATTAGGAGTTTCATTAGATTTCTGGATGCACTTTCACAGGCTGCATTGGTGAAGATGTCTCTACTGAGAGACTTCTACTTCAGTCTAGTCAACATGTACCTAAAATATTCCTATTTTCCTTTCCTCCAAGCTCCAAAACCAGACAGAAAATACCCAAAGCATGCCAGAGGGCCACATTACTTTCCTTTTCACGTGGTTCCCTCCTCTGCCATTGCCTCAGATATATTTGAGAGGACAAAACAGTCTTGATCCATGTGGGACAGGTGCTTCAAACACATACTTGGAAAAAAAAGACCATTTCTTCAGCATCCTTTAGCCTCCTATTGTTTGTCCACCCATCTGTTACTGCTGTAGCACCACAAGCTGAGGAGTTCCACCAGCTCCTGCTCACAGGTGGAGTTCATGGCGAAGCTGATAAAGTCTGTCAGATAACTGTGACCTTTCACAAGATATGCTGGATGCTGCCAGCTGTGCACTTAGGCTGATGGTGACATTACTCATGATGTATTGCATCTGTTGCAACCTTCTTGTATCTTCTTCTATCCATCTGCTCAAGGATAAGCTAATCTATTTCAACCAGTTGTAGTTACACATCACCACTATCTAGTCTTGGTGTATCACAGCTTTTCTTGATGGTTTGCTCCTCTGCTATGCCACTATTTTTCTGGAACCCTTCTGGCAGTAACCTGCTTCAGGAGGAGAAAGGCAGGGGATGGGCAGCAGTACAGGCAGTTTCCTTGTGTCCTTTGGCAGGTGGTGCTTTCTGGTGTCAGAGGATGGCAAACCATTTTGAATGCCCTCGGTCATAAGCAAAAATGAAGTGTGATGACTTGAGTCATAGCATCATAGAAGTGTTCAGGTTGGAAAAGGCCCAACCATTAGCCCAGCTCTTTCAAGTTCACCACTAAACTGTATTGCTAAGCACCGCATCTAAACCACCTTTAAGCACATCCAGGGATGCTGACTCAACCACCTGCCTGGGCAGCCTGTTCCAAGGCTTCAGCACTCTCTCAGTGAAAGTTTTCTCCAATGTCTGTCCTAAACCTCACCTGGTGCAGCTTGAGGTCATTCCCTCTTCTTCTATGACCTGTGAGAAGAGACCAGCACCCACCTCTCTGTATTGTCCTTCCAGGTAGTTGCAAAGGATGATAAGGTCTCCCCTCAGCCTCCTCTTCCTCAAACTACCAGCCCCAGTTCCCTTAGCTGCCCTTAGTAAGACTCATTCTCTAGGCCCTTGTTGTGGTAGGCCTAAGCAGGCCAAAATAGGCTTATACATATCCTGGCTTGCCCAGACATGTTTTTCTGCTCTCCCCCCTTCTGCTACAGGAAGAAGCAACAGGACAAAGAACCTGGAGCCACTGAGTCTAAGGACTCTGGCCTACCCAGACATGTTCCCCTGCTCCCCCTCCTTCTGTGCTGGGGGAAGCAACCACAGGAAAGGAAAACAAAAGTCCTGACTTCACCTAATATGGTCAGGCTCGGCAAAGTGCCATCCTGATTGGCTAATCTGTGTCCAAAGGCCCATCAGTCTCGGGCTCTATTGATAAAAGGAATGAGCAGGTAGCACAACCTGCTCTCTGCTGTTGTATTCATGGTGGTGCTGCTGCTGCCTCACTGCATCCTGAGCTGCCTGGAAACTCCACCGCCTCAGGTTTACCAGGAACAGGCTCTAAATGCCTGCAGGTGATCGCCCTATATAGCCAGCATGACATTGTGCCAAGCCTGCATATGGCATTGCATCCTGCCTGCCCCTCTGCAAGGCTGCTGCTGAACTGGGAATCAAGAGGAAGCAGGTCAGAGACTGTGCCAGAATCCCAGCTGCCTGAGAACAGAGCCTGGGAAAACTGCAAAGCCTCTAACAGCTTTGAGACCACTGATAGCAACCCCTCCATGTGCTTTGGGTACTGTCTGATACTACTTTGTGAGCCTCTTGTAATCATCACTAATTGCCTTCTGCCATAAACAGAAAGGAGCTTCCTGCATCCCATCTAGAGGCTAAGCAGGATAATGAACCACAAGTGGTGTAGTGACCGCAAGAACCTTCTCTTCCAGCATGATGCTTGCATTTGCTGGGTACCTCTTAAAGTGTTCCAGTTTTGCCTGTTCCCTGTGTGTATAAGTATCCAAACGGTGCATTTCAAACCTTGTAAACAAGCTTTCTGGCCAGATTTAATCTTAGTAAACAGTTTTCATAGTTATTAACAATCTTCCCCTGGGTGTCAAAATGAATATTGATTATTAATCTTGCATCAGAAGAAGGACATGGAAGTGCTGGAGCGGGTCCAGAGGAGGCCACGAAGATGCTCAGAGGGCTGGAGCAGCTCTGCTATGAGGACAGGCTGAGAGAGTTGGGGCTCTTCAGCCTGGAGAAGAGAAGGCTTCCAGGAGACCTTAGAGTAGACTTCCAGTACCCAGTAGACTTCCAGACCCCCCCTGCAGGGGGTTGGAACTAGATGATCCTTGAGGTCCCTTCCAACCTTACCATTCTATGATTCTATGATCATTCATAACAACCCTTCACCAGCTTGGTCACAGTGCCCCTGTGCTCCTACCAGGGACTGATGTTTCCTCTCAAGGGTCAGGATGCCTCTTTATTTATATGTACGAAATATTTTCATATCTCAGTATTTATAGTGGCTTTTCCACTCCAAAGTCCTTACAGACAGCATTTCTCCTTAGCACATAAAATCCTCATCAGTGTTTTGGAAATATAATACAAACCAGAATTTGTGTTTCCTGCCTTGGACAACTGCCTGATTAAAGGGAACTTTAAAGGGGACCCTGGGTTGATGAAAAGCTTGACATGAGCCTGAAGTGTGCACATGCAGACCAGACAACGACCGAGTGCTGGGATGCATCAAGAGCAGTGTGGGCAACAGGGCAAGGGAGGGAATTCTACCCCTTTACTCTGCTCTTGTCAGACCCCACCTGGAGTCCTGTGTGCAGTTCTGGAGCCCCCAGCACAGGAAGGACATGGAAGTGTTGGAGCAGGTCCAGAGGAGGGCTGCAAAGATGCTTAGAGGGCTGCAGCAGCTCTGCTATGAGTACAGGCTACAAGAGTTGGGGCTCTGCAGCCTGGAGAAGAGAAGGCTTTGAGGAGACTTTAGAGTAGCCTTCCAGTATCTGAAGGGAGCCTACAGGAAGGCTGGGGAGGGACTATTGACAAGGTCTTCCAATGACAGGACAAGGGGCAATGGGTTTGAACTGGCAGAGGGGAGATTTGGACTGGATGTTAGGAGGAAGTTCTTTCCAGTTAGGGTGGGAGGCACTGGCACAGGTTGCCCAGGGAGGTTGTGGTTGCTCCCTCCCTGGAGGTGTTCAAGGCCAGGTTGGATGAGGCCTTGAGTGACCTGTACTAGTGGGAGGTGTCTCTGCCTATGGCAGGGGGTTGGAACTAGATGATCCTTGAGGTCCCTTCCAACCTTACCATTCTATGATTCTAAATGTCCAAATGCATCTTGCTTGCAACTGTGTTGGACCCCATGTTTCTGAGGAGAAGAGGCAAGAGCACCAGAATGCTATTGAGACAGTTTCAGGGTCTTTCCTTCTCAAGTCAGTGAAAAAATAAGAGGTCTAATGCTTCAGCTGAAGTCATGTGCAGGTGACTACCAGTCTTGTGGCCAGACAAACCCTTCAGGCATGTCTGGATCCATGTTAATCTTCTTTCCTTCGTATGAGTCATTTGTGATAAGGAAATGTAGACAAGATTAAATTTCTATTAGGGGAAGGTATAACTGCTTGGAAAGCTGTTCTCCAGAAACAGTTAATTACACTTCACTGCCAGGCTGGGTGCATTAGAGCATGTTCTCCAAGGTCTGTATGTTATTTAATTCATGATTTAAAGGTGGAATTAGCATTTAATGCTAGTGATGGTACCTGGAAAAATACTACAAGAGAGTATTATGATCTCAATAAATTGTTTTAAGGATTTGGTTGAAAGAATGCCAAGTAATGACAATAAAGATGAATATTTAGGGCAATGGCTTCAAACTAGAGAAGAGCAGATTTAGATTGGATATTAAGAACAAGTTCTTTACTTTGAGGGTGGTGGAACACTAGAACAGGTTGCCCAGGGAGGTGGTTGAGGCTCCATCCCTGAAGATATTCAGGGTGAGGCTCGACAGGGCTCTGGGCAACCTGATCTAGTTGAGGATGTCCCTGCTGAGTGCAGAGGGGGTTGGACCAGATGACCTTTGGAGGTCCCTCCCAGCCCAGACCATCCTATGAGTCTATGATTCTATGATTCTATTACTCACTTCAGTGTTTATATAGAAGGAATCTTTAGCATAAATGCAAGTGAGGAAGGAATGACCAAGCCACAGTTCTGAGCTAGGGCCAATAGATGGATCACAGCTTGCACAAGACACTGACAAGAGATGCTGTGCTGGAATACCTAGAAAGGCTTATGCCTCAGACCCAGGTGTCCTGAGCAAGTCTTTGGAAGTGCTTTTCCTAGTAATCACTTCATCCAGGAAGCCAGAAGAGAGCCAAACCATATTTGGATCCAAATGGCTTCCTTCAAGAAAAAGTATCACAGTGTCACAGTGTCACAGTATCACCAGGGTTGGAAGAGACCTCAAAGATCATCAAGTCCAAGCCGTCACCACAGCCCTCAAGACCAGACCATGGCACCAAGTGCCACGTCCAAACCTGCCTTGAACACCTCCAGGGATGGTGACTCCACCACCTCCCTGGGCAGCCCATTCCAGCAGGCAATGACTCTCTCAGGCAACAACTTTCTCCTCACCTCCAGCCTAAACTTCCCCTGGCACAGCTTGAGACTGTGTCCTCTTGTTCTGGTGCTGCTTACCTGAGAGAAGAAGGTAACCTCCCCCTGGCTGCAACCACCCTTTAGGTAGTTGTAGACTGCAAGAAGGTCTCCCCTGAGCCTGCTCTTCTCCAGGCTAACCAATCCCAGCTCCCTCAGCCTCTCTCCATAGGGCTGTGCTCGAGGCCTCTCCCCAGCCTCGTTGCTCTTCTCTGGACACACTCAAGCACCTCAATGTCCTTCTTCAATTGAAGGGCCCAGAACTGGACGCAGGACTCAAGGTGTGGCCTAAGCAATGCAGAGTACAGGGGGAGAATGACCTCCCTGCTCCTGTCTGTCCCTAGACACCTGTCATTAGCTTCTCCTGAACATGGTTTAGTTTCCTCAGCTTATCTAGAGGACCAAGATACTTCCATTCTTTCTTGAAGGAAGACATATCTAGTGACAGGCATCACTAGACTTTTGTTGTTAAGAGGCCTTTGACTTTTTACCTCCACAAGACTAGGTCTTTCAGATCCAGAGCTGTTTGTGTCAGCAGCTGAGAGGTTGAAAGTCAGGAGTGCCAACCAGGATAACCACCAGTGAAACCTGTTATGAAAACACCAGAAAGGAGCCACCCTCCAAGATTAATACACTGGAGCTCAGTCTAAATTAGTAGCCTTCCTGAGTGATATCTCCATTGCTACCAGCAGTTCCCTCCACACCTTTAGCAAGTGTTTTGCCATTTCAGAAGCAGGAGGAGTACAAGTATAAATATGGAGAATCTCTATTCATCATTTCTGGTTTGAAGATTCAGAAGACGTCCACCTAGCAGTTAAGGAAAGTGTCAGAGGTGTGCTGTTTACGAGCACACTCCCTTCACACACTTCCCCACGGTGTTTGGATCCTTCTTGGAATTCCCTTCCTTGTGATTCTGTGGTGGAAAAGGAAGTTAGGCAAGTCTCCATGTTATGTATGTAGTGGAGCCAAGAAACCTGAGAGAAAGCAAGCAGAATGCAAACTAACCTGGTGAACACTGCATGGATATGAAACCATCTGTCTTGAGGTTGTGTGGGACATGCACTGTGCACATGCATGTGAGAGATATGCATAGATAGATAGAATCATAGGATGGTTTGGGTTAGAAGGAACATCCAAAGGTCATCTAGCCCAAGCCTCCTGCAGTTAGCAGGGACACCTCCACTAGATTAGATTGCTCAGAATCTTGTGAGCCTAACCTTGAATATTGCCAAGGGTGGGGGCCTCAACTACCTCCCTGGGCAACCTCTTGCAGTGTTCCACCACCCTCATGGTGGTGGAAGTGTTCAAGAGGTATCTGTCAAATAACTTTGCTAGTGCAGGATTCACCTCAGAAAGCGCAGCTTAATGCAAGACTGTAAGAGCTCATCCTTTTGATCATATGACAATAAAACAGGTTNGCCAGTGTCTCACCACTCTCACTAGAAAGAACTTCCTCCTAACATCCAGTCTAAATCTCCCCTCTGCCAGTTCAAACCCAATGCCCCTTGTCCTGTCATTGCAAGACCTTGTCAATAGTCCCTCCCCAGCCTTCCTCTAGGCCCCTTCAGATACTGGAAGGCTACTCTAAGGTCTCCTGGAAACCTTCTCTTCTCCAGGCTGCAGAGCCCCAATTCTCTCAACCTGTCCTCATAGGAGAGGACATCTTATCTTCTGATAAGGACATTACTTCTTGTTATTGCTTTTAGTAGAAGATCAGAAGTCACCTTAGATGTTGTGATTCCTGTGATAAACCTTTCCAACAAAAAAAATTAGCTCCCAGGTCTCGACATCACTGCTTGTGACTGAACCGCTCCCCTTCTCTTCACCACCACTGGTTTCAGCAGAAGTATCTGAAGAGGAAGGGAGTGCTTCACAGTGTGAGAATGGGTGGTAGAACCTGGCCTGTAATCCTCCACTGTGAGGTTTCTGGGGAGTGGGAGGAAGAGCATTTATTTCAGAGCGACAGTGTTACTGCTGTAGTCTCATATTAGCAGCAGCAGCAGCAGCAGCAGCAGTATGTGAGTAAACTACAGGGTACACTGCAGTGGGTGGCTAGACACAGTGGCAAGAAGCAAAGCTCAGCCCATTTGGATTTCTTCCACTTGCTTTCATTGTCTGTTCTTGCACAAATCTAGACAGAGCTGAATCAAGCTGCAGTGCTGACTGCAGGGCACAAAAATGAGACGGGGAACTGCTTGTGTCCTACCATGTTATACATGCACCTAGCCATCTTCATGTCACTTCTGCAAACATCTATTCCTTTTAGTTGGTGACTGCTGTGTAACCATATTCCTTTCTCTTTGTGTCTTTCAGAATGTTCTCATTGTGGAGGTAAGTTGGGTGCTTATGTCATCTTGTACTTAGATAAAGTCACAAGGCTGAGCCATGACCGCCTGCTCTGTTTCTAAAGCCTGCCCATGTTTACACTTCTCTAACTGGGAGGGGATGAGGAGGGAGAGGGCTTGGTTTGCTTAATGACTTCTCAGTCTTTTTTGCAGTTCCAAGATGGAACACACTCCATTGCTGCTGCTCTAATTGACACTCTGCCCTGTGATACCCCAGCACTCTGTTTCTGCCTCATTTGATTTGTTCTTTCTATGGTTTCATCAGCTCCTGTTCTGCAAGTTGTTCTGTTCCTTGGAGGGCAATGAATCAACAGCAGTGGTGCCCTGCACTTCTCAGTTGCATGGCTTTGAAACGGTAGCATAGCCCTGCAGGTGCTTTAGAGCTTCAGGGCTGTTCACACACTGCTTGAGAACCTCAGTCATTGCCTCAAGTCCCTGTGGCTCCTGCTCGTTAGCATTGCATCCTGCAGCCTCCCCTGGGGAGGGCCCAGCACAGATATGTCACTGATGGAAACCGACAGGGTGCCATTGTAGCAGAGGAGAATGTGTCACCTTGCTGGTGCTGCAGACTCTCTCATAATTAATGTAGCTGATGCTCCTTTACAGTGCTGGGAAAGTGACTGGGATGGTTAGAGGGCATGACAGGTTCTGAGTGGCGCTTCAGGCCCAGTCTGCCTCTGTGGGAAGCAAGCTGGGGAGTGTAGTGAAGAAAACATATCAATGCTGGAATGTCTTCTCTTGGCAAAGGTGGAAAAGAAGCTCAGCAGCCACAGAGGCAGCTGAGCACCAAAGAGCTACCAGGAGCTCACTGCGGCAGCGGAATGCAGCAGGTCCACAGCAACTGTCGTTAGTGCTTTTGGAGAGCTGGGGAGCAGAGACAAGGTGTTGCTAATGAGAAATCCACGTCCACAGAGTCCAGAATCAGCAGCTGGTCTCCATGGCTTGGTCAGTTTTGTAGTCAGGTATCTGCTGATCTGATCCTGATGAGGTTGGGTGCAGCAGCTCTGGAGAGCACTCATTGGTGCTGGGCTTAATTAAACGACAGACAGGTCAGATTTAGTCCTGGCACAGGGAGATGCTGGCATACTGTAGATTTGAGCATGATCTGCTAAGTGTGATGCCTACAGCCTTGTAGAGCCCAGTAAAGTCATCTCCAGCCCTGTGTTACATCCCAGGTACTAGAAACACAGCTGTTTTCAAGAGGGAGTGGACAGTCCTCTTGGCTGATTATTTCATGAGTAGAAAGTGCTCATCTCAAAGAGTGGGAGCTCAGCTATAACCTGGCCTTGGATGTGGCTCACAATACACTGGAAAAATAACAATTTGCACAAAGTGAGAAGGTGGAACTGCTCAGCCACTGTCCAGATTTCCTCTTTCCAACTTTTCTTCTTTACTTCTTCTCTTTGTCATTTTTTTATAAGGATATTGTTGGAACTGGAAGGACTATGAAGGTTCTGCTTAATAATATAGAAAAATACAAACCAAAAATGATTAAAGTGGCAAGGTGAGTAAAACAATCACAAACTCAATAATTAATTAGTCTGACCCAACATATTTTCCAGTGGAGGGTCCCATTCCAAGAGTTAGCTTTACTTCAGTGCTGCAGTGTTGTGTGGGGAGCACTGCAGACACCGCCTGAGTCACTAAGAGGAGGCTGGAGGAGAGGACAGGAAACGTTTTTGTGTTCTGCAGTGGCAGTGACCCTTCAGCCCTTTCAAGACTGGCACTGATGGGCTCTGAAGGGAAGCACCTCCATCTCTTCCCTGCCATCAGGAGGAGGAGCTGAAGCAGCAGAGTGATTCCCATGGCTCAGATGTTTCTGGTGAAGGGAGTGGCTTTTGGGCATGTTATTCAGGTAAATGTCTTGATCTGCATGGGGGTTTCTTTTGTTTTTAATTACAGTTTGTTGGTGAAAAGAACATCTCGGCCCGATGGCTACAGACCAGATTGTAAGTGTTGTTGTGAAAAGTTGCATGTGACAGTGTGAGAAGTCACCACTGTTCTACCACTTGCCTTTCATATCACTCTCTGGTCTGCCCTGTAAAATAGCAGTTTACAGTGAGGTCGTGGGAGGATTGGTGCACCTGTGGTTTGGGAAGCCTAGCCTGATGCTTTCTGCAGAGTACCAACTTTATAGGCAAGATATGAAAGGGTTTGATTTTATCCATGAAAGGTGAGTGGTTTGTCTTTTGTCTCTTGACAAAAGATAGAGAAGAGAAAATCCATTCCTTCCTTTTCCTTCCTCACTGCATCTCTTTGGAGGAGCTCCAGGATTCCATCTGGACATGAAAGGTGTGTTATTGTGACCCAGATATTCACAAACTTTACATATTTGTAACAGAATAATTATTTTTATTATTTTAAAAAATAATTATTATTTAAGGGACAAACAGCTATCATTCAATCCCATTCCCCAAAAGGCAAAAGATAAGCTGGCCTTTTTCAGCTTCCTCCTCCTGCTCTGCTTTTCTCTGAATGATTGGTGCTGGTGCTGTGTTATGATGAAGCCAGAAATGGAGCCATCCCAGCTCTTGTCATTTTAGACTTGTTAGAATAGGTGATGTAGTAAGAGGCCTGTGGCTAAATACAGCAAAGAGTAGATCCATCTAGAACACATGGACCAGTATTTCCTGCTGAGAAAAGTTCTGCTCAGCTGAGCTGGGGAGGAGGGTAGGAAGAGTAGGGAGGTGAGTACCAGGAGACAGCATGAAGGGTCTTGGTTTGGGATGTGGGAGAGGGGAAAACTTCCTGAAGCAAAAGTGACTCACTGTTGAGTCACTGTGGCTTTAGCCCAACAATCTCAACTGTGACAGTGCTGTTTAACATCTTTGTCAGTGACATGGACATAGGAATCGAGTGCACCCTCAGCAAGTTTGCAGATGACACCAAGCTGTGTGGCACAGTCAACTTGCTAGAGGGCAGGGATCCATCCAGAGGGACCTGGACAGGCTGCAGAGCTGTGCCCAGGCCAACCTCATGAGATTCAACAAGGCCAAGTGTAAGGTCCTGCACCTGGGTAGGCACAATCCCAAGCACAACTCCAGGCTGGGTGGGGAATGGCTGAGAGCAGCCCTGAGGAAAAGGATCTTGGAGTCTGGGTTGATGAAAAGCTCAACATGAGCCTGCAGTGTGCACATGCAGCCCAGACAGCAACTGAGTCCTGGGCTGCATCAAGAGCAGTGTGGGCAGCAGGGCAAGGGAGGGGATNAGCCTTCCAGTATCTGAAGGAGACCTACAGGAAGGCTGGGGAGGGCTTATTTACAAGGTCCTGCAATGACAGGACAAGGGGCAATGGGTTTGAACTGGCAGAGGGGAGATTTAGACTGGATGTTAGGAGGAAGTTCTTTACAGTGAGGGTGGTGAGACACTGGAACAGGTTGCCCAGGGAGGTTGTGGCTGCTCCCTCCCTGGAGGTGTTCAAGGCCAGGTTGGAGGAGGCCTTGAGTGAGCTGTGCTAGTGGGAGGTGTCCCTGCCTATGGCAGGGGGTTGGAACTGGAGGTCCCTTCTAACCTTACCATTCTATGATTCTATGACCCAAACATTTTGTGGTACAACTTTTCATACAGTAGCATTTTCAACATGTAGAATGTGATCCAGTAAATTAAAGTGTAAGTTTGACTGGATGCACTAATGTCAAACATAGAAAAAACACAATAACATGACTTCACAAAGGGTAGTTTAATAGATATATATTATAATATATAATGTCATTGTTATTATATATAACAATTATATAATTAATGTGTATGCTGACTTTTAGAGTGAAACAGGTTTTACCCTGCTGTATTCAAACTGTGATAAATTCTGTAAAACACCAGAGAGCACTCTGATAAATCACTGACCATTTGCTCACTTAAATCCAGGAATCACTGAATTGTCAGGGTTGGAAGTGACCTCAAAGGTCATCCAGTTCCAATACCCCTACCATGGGCAGGGACACCTCACACTGGAGCAGGCTGTTCAGAGCCACATTCAGCCTGGCCTTAAACGCCTCCAGGGATGGGACCTCCACCACTTCCCTCCAGTGTCTCACTACCGTCCTGGTGAAGAGCTTCTTCCTAATATCCAATCTGAATCTTACCACTTCTAGTTTTGCTCCATTCCCCCAGTCCTGTCACTACCTGACACCCTAAAAAATCCCTCCTCAGCTTTCTTGTAGCCCACTTTCAGATACTGGAAGGCCACAATAAGTGGCATTCCAAAGTGTCTATTACCCACAGTTTTTAACAACTGAACTAATTAATTACTTGAATACCTGCAAATTTTTTTATGCTGACCTATTTTTGTGTCCGTAAGGTTGTGTTTTTCTCTAGTTACTTAGTGAACAGTTTGAAAAGAGTCTAACTTGCTTTATGTTATGCTGATGCTGCACAGATCACACTCAGTAAGACACAAATCTCTGCTTAGCCTGAAGCGTGTGAGTTGTGTCATCCAGCTACACCATGTGCACTTACCTTGTTAAGCATCTGCATGAGTCTCCATAAGGTTGGGGCTTTAATTTAGGGAGTATCTGATGTGCTTTGGCAGCACAATGTGCAAAATGTTCTTTGCTGTTCTCAGAGGAAAATGTATAAATCTCTGAAGGGTACTAATGCATTACAGTTGTACTTTTTCTCATTGTGACTGTGACACCAGGCAGTTGTCATCACATACCTATGCCACTAGAGCTTCCAAGTGTAGGCAGAGCTTTTCAGCTCCAATTTTGGCTTCCTTATGCACTGTGCCTGTTGCACCACAGGTCTCCTGCTCCCCAGTGATTTTTCACATGCCTGTCACAAGCAGCCTATGAGCAGGAACCAGTTATAGGGCTACTGCTGACCTTGATGGCTGAGAATCAAAAGTAACATAACCTCAGGTGACTTTATAGATCTATAGTTTGCTTGTCAGAGATCCAAAACCTGAATTTGAGGGCTATATAATTGGCACAGACCTTGCCACTGCTGATGGTGTTTGTTATTTGTCTCAATACAGATTATGGATTTGAAATTCCAGATTTGTTTGTGGTAGGTTATGCCTTAGACTACAACGAGCACTTCAGAGACCTAAACGTAAGTTTCTCTCACAGAGATAGTTGAAAAAATCCCTCATTGTCTTTTCTGAGATGTTTTACATACCCCATAATTTGCTGCTTCTCTGGGCCCTTAAAGTCATGGTTGGGATCTTTCCAGTGAGTGTAGAACTTCCTGAAGCATGGTGCAGCAGGCCATGGTTTAATGGCCATGCTGGTGTTAGGCTGATGGTTGGACTCGGTGATCTTAGAGGTCTTTTCAGCCAAAACAATTCTGTGATTCTATGGTTCCTGCAAAACCTTAAATAATCCAAAGGAGACACTGCTCAGTGCTGTCAATGATTCACTTCCCAGACTCTTCTCCCTAAGAGCAGAAGTCTATATCATAGAATCATAGAATGGTAGGGTTGGAAGGGACCTCTGCAGATTGAGTCCAACTCACCTGCCAAAGCATCATCACCTAGGACAGGTCACACAGGAACACATCCAGATGGGCTTTGAAAGTCTCCAGAGAAGGAGACTCTGGAACTTCTTTGGGCAGCCTGCTCCAGGGCTCTGTCACCCTCACAGTAAATCAGCATCTCCTTACATTGAGCTGGAGTTTCCTGTGTTCCACTTTGTGTCCATAGTATGGACTGTTATGCTTCCATCTTCTTTGACCCTAGGACTTAGCCTGGAGAAGAGGAGGCTCAGGGGAGACCGTATTGCGGTCTACAACTACCTTAAAGGTGGTTGTAGCCAGGAGGAGGTTACCTTCTTCTCTCAGGCAACCAGCACCGGAACAAGAGGACACAGTCTCAAGCTGTGCCAGGGGAAGTTTAGGCTGGAGGTGAGGAGAAAGTTGTTGCCTGAGAGAGTCATTGCCTGCTGGAATGGGCTGCCCAGGGAGGTGGTGGAGTCAGCGTCCCTGGAGGTGTTCAAGACAGGTTTGGACGTGGCACTTGGTGCCATGGTCTGGTCTTGAGGTCTGTGGTGATGGGTTGGACTTGATGAGCTTTGAGGTCTCTTCTAACGCTGGTGATACTGTGATACTGTGTGACTTCACAGCTCCCCATTCCCAGTGTGTGCAGAGAGAGTGGAACACAGCTACAGTCCAGACATGTTTGAACTTCTGCTTTCTCAGCAAGATAATGATGGAAGGAAGGTGCAAGCCTTGATTTTGCTTCCTGTGGAACTTCCAGGGGTGCATCTCAAAGCTGGGAATTGCAAGTAGGAAAACTTGCTGTAGCTAGGATTTGAATTCAGTTGCAGGGATCTGGACAGGAAGGGCTCATTCCAAGATCACTGCTTTGGTCAAGCAAAAGTCTTTCGGCTAACAGTTCCTTACTAATTAATGTCATCAACTCTGCTGCTGCAATCAGTGTTCTCTTTTCTTTCAGCACATATGTGTTATCAACGATCATGGCAAAGCAAAATACAGAGTCTGAGGCAGGAACATCCTCACCTGAAGATCTGCAAGCTCAATGAAGCAGAGATTTGACTACACTCCCTCAAGCATCTCCCAGACGAGCGTATCAAGTGACTTCTGTTTCTTTTGACTTTGTGTAATAAGGAGTTTACTCTAGAGATAGTGCTTAATATTTACAGAAGTGAGAGCTTTCATCTAAAATGTGAAGTAGAGGGCTTTCAAAGTCACTACCTTTTTAAAGTAGTAAAATTACCACATAAGATGCCTTTTGACTAATAATATGGCTGCCTTGAGTCTCACTGTGAATGCTCAGACCATCATTCCACCCACTGCAATCCATGTGCTTTGCTGTTGCATAAGATTACACAAAAGTACCAGTCTGGAGATTGTTTTACAGAATTTTGTTGACATCAGTATCCCTTTAGGCTTGGTTAGACATGCTGCTGCCAAGGCAAAAGCATGATTTGGACTTATCACAGAGCCTCAGAATGTTAGGGGTTGGAAGGGACCTCCAGACATCATCGCATCCAACCCTCCTGCCAAAGCAGGATCACCTAGAGCAAGCCAGACAGGAACACACCCAGGCTGGCTTTGAAAGTCTCCAGAGAAGGAGACTCCACAACCTCTCTGGGCAGCCTGCTCCAGTGCTGTGTCACTCTCACAGTAAAGAACTTTCTCCTCATGTTGAGGTGGAATGTTCTGTGTTCTATCTTATGTCCGTTATTCCTTGTTCTGTTAGCAGGTGCCAATGAAAAGAGCCTGTCCCCTTCCTTTTGACACCCACCCGTCAGATATTTATAGACAACATAACTCCACAATTCACAAGTTTCAGCTGGTGATGATATGATATAGGATGGTACATTTCTAGCAGGCCAGTTCTGCCTCTTCCAAACAGAAGCTTTGCCTTTCAGAATGTGCTGAATTAGAGCACTGGCACAAAACAAACCTTTACAAGACGCTGTTGATCTGAAATTGAAGTTGTCATGGTCTTGGTATGCCAGATCTAACCTGTTTAATGTGCTGAATTTAAATCAAGGAAGAATAATGCCAGACAGGTTTCGATTTCTGTGTGCTAGCCTCTTAATTTTATAGGGCACAAACAAGTTTAAAAAAATTAACATTCTCTTATGCAGGTATTTTTAATTAAACCTCATTGAGCATAACATTTCAATGCTAGTTAGACAATTACTCATTTATGATTTGATTTGTGCAGCTTGTCTAAGTTGAGACATTTTGTAGCCGTCTGTCACCTTTAAGAATCCAGATCTGACCATGTTGGAGAAGACTTGGATAAAGAAAGGAGGAAAACTTAGAGGAAGACATAGCAAAGGAGTTACTGCATGAGTGTGAAGGTTGTAGAGATGCCCTCCTTCCCTTAGACATAGTCTTGAGGTCTGTGGTGATGGGTTGGACTTGATGATCTTTGAGGTCTCTTCCAACCCTGGTGATGCTGTGATGGTGTCTGAAGAAGCTTGCTCATCTACACGCTGTACTAAGTGTAGAAAACTGAATTCTGTGCTGGATGTGACTGTTGCCAGTGACTCCCCAAGGGAAGCTGATGCACAGCGTGCAGCTGCGTGTCCATGCCTTTGCTCTGAACTGGAAGAGGCAGATTGTTACTAGCTTTGGGTTGCTTCAAACTAATAAACACTAGGACACTTGCTACGTGGCATGGTTGTGGATTTTCCTGCTTCAGCAGATTGTGCACATCCTGGAAAAGCTCTTCAAAAGTACACATTTAAACTGGTAATCTAAACATACCTCAGGTATGTATCCTGTGGCTCAGAAGCTCTTGCCGTTTGGATAAAATCCACGAGGTCAAGAGGATGAAGAAGATCAACTAATTGTTGTGATTGCTAGAAAAGTGCTTTAGCCCTCTCTTCTTTACTCTTTGAACCTCTCTTTTTTAACAGTTCTGTTATCATAGAATTGTTCTGGTTAGAAAAGATGTCCAAGAGCCCAAACATCATCCCAGCACCACCATGGCCATTAAACCATGTCCCAAAGTGCCATGTCCACAGGTTTCTTGAACATCTCCAGGGATGGTGATTCCACCACCTCCTTGGGCAGCCTGTTCCAATGCCTGACCACTTCCACAGGAAAGAAATTTTTGTAATCTCCAACCTAAACCTCCCCTGGCACAACTTCAGGCCATTTCCTCTCATCCTACTACCTGATACTAGGGAGAAGAGACTGATCCCCACCTCATTCCAATCTCCTTTCAGAGAGTTGTAGAGAGCAATGAGGTCTCTTCTCAGCCTCCTCTTTCCCAGGCCTTGTTGAAAAGCAAATAAATGCCTTGTGTTGTTGAGAGGAAAACAGATCCATACAGCCCCTGGAAGAAGCTGACAACAAGGGTTTAATCTCCTTTTCTTTCAGTCAACTGTTAAGGTTGTTCTTCATTCCTCTGTTTTCTATGGATTTAGCAGTATTTGCATGTTGCCTAGGCAGAAATACTTAGGCTTAGGTTTAGTTCAGGGCATCCATTAGGTTATTTTATCTTTTTTTTTTCCTCTCTCCTTAAAAATTCAAATTCCATTTTGCCTTGCAATGATGATCAGCCTTCAGCAAGAACAAAACAGGACTTGTAGCAAGTGAATGGATGTGAAAGCAGCAAGTACTGTAGATGCACATAACTCAGGCTGTCTTCAAGTTGTTTCATTGGAAGATTCAGACTACTTAAATACACCAGGTTTATACAAAAGAGGGGAAGAAGTGGAATTTGTCTTTGGATTGATTTCATTTCCTCCTGCCATCATGTGAAAAAGCACCATGTGGATTTCAATAGTGACTTTGCACCTGCAGTCGTACTGTGACTCAGAGATGATTTTCTCTTTTCTCGTATTTGAATTTTGTGCTCTTACGTAGCTGAGCATATCCAGATCCCTCAGTTGCCATTCACATTACCAGGTAGCCCAGCAAGAGCTAGAAGGATCTTTGCCCTTTTGTCAAACTACCACGTTTGGGAATGGTTTTCCCTTCTCTTCCATTTTTTTTTTTTTTAAATGTTTTCCAAACCCTCTGATAGTCTGTGTGTAAAAACGTGAGGTGAATGCAGTATCTAAATGCACTGTGAAAGGCAGCTTAAACTCTTTGTCTCCTTAGCCTGGAGGGAGAATGTACACCTCACATGTAAGGACATGCTACTGAAGTTGAGTCTTCCAAAAGATACTTCTGGCTGCACTCACCAGAGACCTGAAGAAGATGAGTCAAATGCTTTCTGTGGTCCCCATTTGAAACCTTGTAGGTGAGAGAAGCAGCCTCATCCATCTTCATGGGTACTTCACCCATCCTTTCAACAAAATGAAAATAAAGGGGAGGGAAAACAAAGGTAATTTCATGCACCTTGCACTTTACTCAGTCAGTGCTACGTGCCCTTCTCTGGGAAGTCAGCCACATCCTGGTCTGCATCAAAAGCAGCGTGGCCAGCAGGTCAAGAGAGGTGATTCTGTTACTCTGCTCTGCTCTGGTGAGACCCTACCTGGAGTACTGTGTGCAGCTATGGGGCCACCAACAGAAGGAGGACCTGGATCTCTTGCAGAGGGTCCAGAGGAGGCCATGAAGATGATCAGAGGGGTGGAGCACCTCTCCTCCTCAGGACAGGCTGAGAGAGTTGGGTCTGTTCAGCCTGGAGAAGAGAAGGCTCCATGGAGACCTCACAACAGTCTTCCAGTACCTGAATGGGTCTAGAGGAAAGTGGGAGAGGGACTTTGTATAAGGGCTTGTAGTGATAGGACAAGGGGCAATGATTTTAAATAACAAGAGCAGGGTAGATTTAGGTTGGGTTTTAGGAAGAAGTTCTTTATTATGATGGTGGTGAGACACAGGGACAGGTTGCCCAGAGAAGCTGTGGATGCTTCATCCCTGGAAGCTGGATGAGGCTTTGAGCTATGAGGTCTAGTGGGAGGCTTTGAGCTACCAGGTCTTGTAGAAGGTGTCCCTGGCCATGGCAAGGGAGTAGTAGCTAGATGACCTTTAAGGTCCCTTCCAACTCGAGCTGTTCTCTCTTTCTATGGTACAGCCATCCCAGTGCTTGAACCAGCAGTGTAGCACTAGGGAGGGACTCCCGTGCTCCAGGGAGACTCAGACCAGCCAGGACACTGCAACAAAACAGGGCCAGCTGGAAAAGATTGATCACAAGCCATAACTTGTACTATGGGATTATTTTGTGGTGTTAAGAGGGTAACTCTTGTTAAGAAAGAGCAGTTTTCTGCACTTACCATGGAGGATGAGAGGGAAAAGCTAACTGAAACAGAGCAGGGAGTGCCAACATATTGAAGAAAGGTTGTCATTTATTTTGCAGAAAACATGGAGAAGACCCAAGGAAAAAGGAGACACCAGTTCTGGGTGAGGTTCTGTAAGGCCTTTGAAGGTTGTCAGCTGTAGTTTGGATACTTCTTTGTGCTGGCTGATGTTCCCTCCCTTTCTGGCCATAAACTAGCGTTAGGTTCCTTTGTACCTTCCCAGGAACACATGTGTGTATCCGCGGCTGAACCTTCCGCTGCTGCCAGCGGTTGTTTTGGAACACAGAGAGGGTTCCAAACCTGCAGAAGCTTAGACTCAATTAGTTAAATACTTGCTGTCATGCCCTGTTCCTTCTGCTGCTGCATGGAGCAATGAGCTACTGACAAACTACTGGAGTCTGCAGCACGGCAATTTATTTGTGATGTTAAGGGAGAAAAAGGTTTGGATGCCATTCAAAGGATGACCTTTAGGTTTGTTTCAGGAGCAGCACAAAAGATTTCCCTTTTTCTTTTTTTTTTTTTTTTTTTTTTTTTNTTTTTTTTTTTTTTTTTTTTTTTTTTTTCCATAGCAGAAAGAGACAAAGATGACTTTCTGTGTTGTGATCTAGCAGTTTCTCCTAGTCCTGTGTGACTAGGCCTCTGATAATAGCAAACGAATCTCATTTCTAATTATAGCATAAGATCACAGAATCACAGAATATCAGGGGATGGATGGGACCTCAAGAGATTATCCAGTCCAATCCCCCTGCCACAGCAGGATCACCTAGACCAGATCACACAGGAATGCTTCCAGATGGGTTTTGAATATCTCCAGAGAAGGAGACTCCATAACTCCCCTGGGCAGCCTGTTCCAGTGTTCTGTCACCCTCACAGGGAAAAAATTCCTCCTCATGTTTCCATGGAACTTCCTATGCCTCAACTTCCACCCATTGCCCCTTGTGCTGCCATTGAGCAGGATCATGCTCAAAAATCCATTGATCCTACTGTTAGCAAAGCTTGGTACGTTTGTCAGCACTGTAAAGTCATGAGGTTACATAAGGGACAACTCTGGTGCTGGAAGATCCATGTTCTGCCTTTGCAGCGATTCAAATTGCATACAAAAACATTGGGATTTAGCTAAGATGTTTTGGCAGCAATGCCAGAAAGCAGAATTATCTTGAAGCACATTTTCTCAGTAATTTTCCCAAACCATGAGAAGTTCTGATCTCTTTTCTTCAGATTGCTTTTCTCCAGCTACACCCTATTTTTATGTTGTGTTCTGTCCTGCTGCCCTCTAACCAGTTTCCTGCCAGTCCTGCAGGTTTTCGTGACACTCACAAACTTCTCTTGTTTTTCAGGAAAGATAGGCCCTTGTTCAGAAGCCTTCAGGTTTCTGAAGGTGATTAAGCATCCAAGAACATTTTATGGGATATCATGGATTCATAGAATGCTTTGGATTGGAAGGCACCTTAAAGATCATCTACTTCCAACCCCCCTGCCATGGGCAGAGACACCTCCCACTAGACCAAGTTGCTCATCAGTGTTGCCTCATGCAACCTGGCCTTGAACACCTCCAGGGAGGAGGTATCCATGACCTCCTTGGGCAACCTGTGTCAGTTTCTCACCAAGAATTTCTTCCTAATATTAAGTCTAAATCTCCCCTCATCCAGCTTAAATCCATTCCCTCTCATCCTGTCACTACAAGCCCATTTAGAAGTCCCTCCCCAGCTTTTTTATATGCCCTCTTCAGGTACTGGAAGGCTGCTATGAGGCCTCCTAGAAGCCTTCTCCAGACTGAACAGTCCCAACTCTCTCAGCCTGTCCATGTAGGGGACATGCTCCAGCCCTCTTACCATCTTCATGACCTCCTCTGGACCTGCTCCAGCAGTTCTATGTCTTTATGCTGCTTGTGTGAGTGCTTAGCTGCATTCTCTACCTTCAAAAAATGTTTCTTTCCTAATCTGGATAGAAGGGGAAAACATGCAGCAACATAACTTGGAATGAAAACAGGAGGTACCAGGATAAAAAGGAGAGGTGAGTACAATTGTGTCATTCTTTGATGTGGGCATGAATATCTCTTTGTCTTCCTGAATCATGCAAGTGTTGTTTAATTGATTTATTTGTTTGGGTTGTCATGAGAATTACTGTAGTTGTGTTTCTGCTTTTTGTTAGGAAATTTGGAATGAGGTGAGTGCTCAAAATTTAGATTTTGGAAAGATTAGCTGAAGCTAAACACTAGCACAGAGAGACAAAAATCAGACCAGATACAAAGGAGTATTCAACAGTAGCACAAGCAGCAGGAAGAGTCAAGGAGGCTAAAAAAACTAAGTGTCATTAAGAACTTTAGAGCATTGGTTGGAATGGGACCAGCATTGAGTGTACAGGAAGAATATTCAAATGGGTTAAAGATGACCTGCTGAATGAGTGCAGAAATGGAAAGCTTTCTGCTGAGAGCCAGTTTGGTCCTGGGCCCATTTGTGCCATATGGGAAAGAAAACCACAATAAACTGAAGCTGTTTATCTTCCTGCAGAAAGCTTTTCACATAACAACATGATATTATTAACTGCATTTAAGCTCTTTACTACAAACACTCAGTTTAAGCTTCCAGGACTGTTTTGCACAAGGCACTCTTAGCTCTGTGAGGTCAATCTGAATCTCTCTGTGTCTTAAACTGAATCAGCTACATGAGATACCTGTGTTACTCCACCTGAACAGATCTCAGCATTGTTCCTAACATTCTTGCTGTCTTATTTTCTGAGGTTTTTAGGTCTTGCTATGTAAAATAGGGCTTTTACTCTATTCCTTAGTTCTTTATTTCCACCTCTCCCAGATCTTCTTAGTCCATGTTGGGCAGAGATCAATTAACAAGTTCAGCAACTGCGGGGACCAAGATGAAGGATGATCTGGAGACATAGAACAAACACCAGTGAGGTCACAACCCTTGGAGAAAACAAACCTCGTGAACCTCTGAGACCCTGTTGGGTGGTGGTTGCTGGGCTTTCATGGGAAATTTCAAGAAAAGTGGAGCATACTTCATCTTAGGGGAAAAAAATCATAGAATCATAGAATGGTAAGGTTGGATGGGACCTCAAGGATCATCTAGTCCCACCCCCCTGCCATAGGCAGGGACACCTCCCACTAGTACAGCTCACTCAAGGCCTCCTCCAACCTGGCCTTGAACACCTCCAGGGAGGGAGCAGCTACAACCTCCCTGGGCAACCTGTGCCAGTGTCTCACTACCCTCACTGCAAACAACTTCCTCCTAACATCCAGTCTAAACCTTCCCTCTGCCAGTTCAAACCCACTGCCCCTTGTCCTGTCGTTGCAAGACCTTGTCAATAGTCCCTCCCCAGCCTTCCTGTAGCCTCCTTCAGATCCTGGAAGGCTACTCTAAGGTCTCCTGGAAGCCTTCTCTTCTCCAGGCTGCAGAGCCCCAACTCTCTCAGCCTGTCCTCAGAGCAGAGCTTCTGCAGCCCTCTGAGCATCTTCGTGGCTTCCTCTGGACCCGTTCCAACACTTCCATGTCCTTCCTGTGCTGAGGGCTCCAGAACTGCACACAGTAAAACCTCTGGTTTGTGTCCAAAAGTATCAGGGTAAAGAAGCTTACTTACTTGCAAGGCATGGAAAGAGGATGCTGTGTGCCACCACCATTGCCCAGCATGGTTTCATTTGCCTCCTGAGCCTAGGCAGCAGCTGTGGCTGGAGGAGGAATCTGGCCTGGGACACAAATGAGCACAACAAACATCCCCCTTTGCTGCAGCATTTCTAGCTGCAGTACTCAGATGAGGGCAGAAGGGAGCGTGTCCAGGTCAGGTCTGGCACACAAGCGATTCTGTCAGGCCTCGGCCTTATCTTGCAGCATCTTAGCCAAAATATGTCTCAAAATATGTTGACATTTTCTTCACTCAGATCCCAAGCTGGAGTCCAAAGCTAGCAAGTATTTTCCTGATTATGTTCCATTTATTTATAGAGAAAGATTCAAATATGAGAACACATTTCCAGAGCAGAGGGGAAGAGGCAAGTCAAGGCGCGCCGTGGCACTGCCCCGGGCCCATCCGAAGCCTTCCATCGGGCACAGATTTACTGGGCTTATTTTCCATCCCTCCAGCTGTGTTGAGACTGTTCAACTTCAGCAACCTCTGAAACATCTAAATAGTTTTATGCAGAAGGACAGCAGTGTTTTGTGAAGTCAGAATAGGTTGTGGATGGAGCTGCTCCAGAAGGAGGAGTGCACCTTCTCTGTACTTGGACAGCAAACTAACACTGTAGCCTGCAAGCCCCAGTGAAACAAGGGCCAGCTGAACAGGGCTCCTCACACACCCCAGGTTAAGCCTCTATCAAGTCTGAGCAAGACCAGAGCCACAGATTTTAGTTAGTACAGCTCTATGGTTGTGTCCTGGCTTTGCTGGGACAGAATCCCAGGCTAGTGATGGGCTGCAGGCCATCAGCAGCTCTGAGTCAGCTAAGACAGGTGAGCTGAGCTGGCTACAGGTGTGTCCCAGACCATAAACAGCACAATCATTATACAGGCAGAAGTTCACTGTGGGTAGGAGCTCCTCCTTGTCTCCATCCCTTGAGGGCCTTTCTTACCAGTCTGCTCCTGAGGACTGGTTTCTTGGTTATCACAATGGCTCTACATTTTCTGGGCTAAGTGTAACTTTGTGTTTTAGATTTGCATTGGTATGACTTTAGTTGCTTTATTAAATCCTTTCTCATCTCGACCTGTGGCTCTTCCCTCCTTTTTCTGATCCTCTTTCCTGACTGGAGAGGTGTCATTGGGTGATGGAAAAACTGCCTTGGATAGGGGCTAAACTTAGACAGCCTGAAGCCAGTATAATTTTCAGTGTGGCTGTTACTCCAAATGGTCTTTAGCCTCTCTGGGTATAATGGCATCAGCCTAAGAATAGGAGTAAGAATGCTTGTACTGTTGCTAAGTATAACAAATTAAAAAATTGATTCAACACTTAATAGATCACTAATTAGTAGAGAAATAGACTTGTGATAAGGTTCACCAAATTTTCATCTGCCAATGTCTTCTGGGAGTTATGGCTGTTGAGGAAAATCCCATAGCCTGAGGAAAGAAAGGCATGCCATGGCTGTTCCCAGCCAGCCTTAAGCAGACTGTCCAAAATTCATCATAAAAACGTAAAGTCTCATTTCTAGTAAGAAAAAAAAAAAGGGGGGGGGGGAAAGGAGAAAAAAAGGTAAACAAAAAAGAGAAGGAAAAAAAAGAGGAAAAAAAAAAGA
>VWZE01007629.1:99178-112411 GCA_013396675.1 Eubucco bourcierii | reverse complement strand
TTGGAGGAGGCCTTGAGTGAGCTGTGCTAGTGGGAGGTGTCCCTGCCTATGGGGGTTGGAACTAGCTGATCTTTGAGGTCCCTTCCAACCTTACCATTCTATGATTCTATGATTCTATGACGGGCTCCTCCTAGCCATAACCTGCAACCCATTCCTCTGAGCTCCCTAAGTTAGACTTGAAATTGGTTTTGCTTCTGGCTGGCTGATGGTAAATTCCTGCAGGCTTGAATGATTTCGTATTTCTTTACAGAGTACCAAGTTTGCTTTGGAGCTGAAATATTCATGTCTCAAACCCACCAAAATGTACCAAGCCCCAGACTCAGAATAAGAGGGGATGGTTGGTTTGAACAACTGAGGGTTCTTGCTGTATATGGTTAATCCTTCCCTGGATGTGTGAAGGAAGTAGAGTCTTCTCACATCCCATCTCATTTCTTGTGCCTTGATGGTCATCTCTTGCAATCTGCTACTTTCTGTTGCTGCCTCTCTGTTCATAGGATCTTTGGATGTCAAGGCTACACCTTGAGTACTGTGTCCAGTTCTGGGCCACTCAATCCAAAAGAGATGTTGAGGTACTGGAATGTGTACAGAGAAGGACAGTGAAGTTGGTGAGGGGCGTGGAGCACAGCCCTGTGAGGAGAGACTGAGGGAGCTGAGGGGTGTGCAGCCTGGAGAAGAGGAGGCTCAGGGCAGACCTCATTGCTCTCTACAGCTACTTGAAACAAGGTTGTAGCCAGATGGGGTTGGTCTATTCTCCCAAGGAACCAGCAATAGAATGAGGGGACACAGTCTTAAGTTGTGCCAGGGGAGGTCTAGGCTGTATGTTAGGAGGAAGTTCTTGACGGGGAGAGTGATTGGCATTGGAATGGGCTGCCCAGGGAGGTGGTGGAGTCACCATCCCTGGAGGTGTTGAAGAAAAGCCTGGATGGGGCACTTGGTGCCATGGTCTGGTTGATTGGGTAGGGCTGGGTGATAGGTTGGGCTGGATGAGCTTGGAGGTCTCTTCCAACCCAGTTGATTCTATGATTCTATGATTAGCAATTCTAAGCTGACCACTGTTCCAGCTCACAGTTGGCACCCTAGCACTCTCAAGATGCACAGCCCACCTCATACCTTAAGCATCCTCCTTGGCTTTCCAGCAGGCAAATGCCTCCTTTTCAACACAACTTTAGATAGGCAGAGATCTTCCCTGAGTGCTAAGTCTTGCAGAATTCTGCATGAGTTTAAAATTAGTTCAAAGGGACCTTGCCTTGCACCCCGTGACTGGTGGAGGTGTACAACTGAAGTTTCAGGATGCCAAAGTCCTCTCTTACTATGGACCTTGTGGCAGGTCTGGCTGCAGTTCTCTTTAGTAGTGCTCTGGGACACTTGATAAGCACCAGCATCTGGGGCCAAGTGAGGTAGGTGTGACTTCTTGTGAAGAGAAGATTGAAATAGAGGAAAAGAGAGACTTTGGTCACAGTTCAGTGTATACATGGGAGCAGCGATTACATTTATTTCTGTTGCCAGCGCAGGAACAGTAGAGTGTTCTCAGAATGATCATTACCTCAGCAACACCTACAAGTGACAATTTCTGAAAGCAAACATCAGAACAAACATCTACTTGCTCAGAGGCATACCTCTTCCTACTCACTCTCACTTCATTCCCAAACTCAGATTCTGTTAAACTTGGAACTTTTCCTACTTGTCAGATTTTTAGTTTTTCTCCTTATCCCAGCACAAAACCTTCCAAGATTAACTATTGTCTCCCACTACTATTTACCATCTATCTCATCTCCCCTACCCAGGTTCTCCACACTAATCTAAAAACTTCTGTAAGAAACCTACTTTCTCTTTAACTCTCTTTCTCGCCACCCGTGTTGCTCCTTAATCCAAAGGTAGTGCACTTGGGACTGGCTCTGAGCAAGCTCACTGCTTGTGGCACCCCATGTTTGACATATGGTGGGCTGCTGGTGAGAAATGAGAGGGCCTTCAAGATGGCAAAGACAACACAACAGTGTTGACATGTGATGTTGAGATGGGAGTTGCTTCACAGTGGGCTGGGTGCAGGTTACACATGTCTAAACACGTCTTGTGCATGTGAGAGAAAGGCATGTCCCTGGGCCCTGCCAGAGGCTGGGGTTAAGGATCATGTTGGGAAGCAGGCAGGTACCTGAAACATATTTAATGTAATGAATTACAGCCTTCCAGTCTACCTGGCCAAGTGAATTTTGATGTCCACAGTTTAGCCTCTAGAATTTCTGTAGTCTCAAGATACCAAGATGTTCATTCAGCAAATGATAGTTTAAGGAGATAAAACCCCATAATTATTTCACCACTGAGCCAGCAGAACGGGCAGAACAGATCGACTTGAGCACATCTCAGCCCCTGGACTGCAGTGCAGGCTTGACTCTGCCTATCTCAGCAATTCAAACCCAGCTGCTAGACTTTGCACCGAAGCGGCTGAGATGAGCTGAAAGATGTCTGCTCTGGCTCTCCTGTGGGGGTGACACTCTTTAGCAAGGAGTGATAATA
This sequence comes from Eubucco bourcierii, assembly GCA_013396675.1. Classification (NCBI taxonomy): domain Eukaryota; kingdom Metazoa; phylum Chordata; class Aves; order Piciformes; family Ramphastidae; genus Eubucco; species Eubucco bourcierii. Next base: position 109,900 of record VWZE01007629.1, on the reverse strand, counting down.
AACAGTAGGATGGTGCTAACGCTGTAAGCTGCTGCAGCTGTCTGCTAAGTGAGTATGTGTCAACACCTTCCGACTGGAAGGTGAGAAAGTGAAATTATAGCTTTCGGTTACCCTAATTCTGCTTTTGCAACCTCTTTTATTAAATCACTTTGGAGGGGTGGTTAAGGGACTGTGAGGTTTTCTCTTGGGCGTTACAGATCATAGGTAATAAGCGTGTTTCCGAAGCCTCCTTTGTAAAGTTTTTCTGTTGTAACTACAGCATCACATTTAGAGTGAAGAATTACAGCAGGATAGCCTTGTATGTGAAAGTCCCCCAAACACCCCAGCATCTGGAACAAACACATCTGCCACAATAAAAACATTGATTAAGAGGAAGAAAACGAAGCACACAGTTTAATAAGAGATTTGACAGTGTAAATATTCTTTTGATACTTACACAAATATATCAGAGTTACTAATAAGGTAATATAATAATAATAAGGTAATAGTAATAAGGTAATAATAATAAGGTAATAATAATTTGGGATTCTAGGCTCACGTTTCCCTCTGTGGTATTTTCCTTGTCCTATTATAGTTTTAAAGCTAGAGAAAATGATTTGCAGTGTAAGAAAAGTAAAACCGGAAGCTTTGTCACTGTAGTGATGTATCTGTGCTGATTATAAATAGAGACCTGACAGATACTAAATGATCATTTGAGAGTCTACTTGTGGTTTAATCTCTCTCAGACGTTTTGCAGATCTGACAGCTTTCTGCATGGATATTAGTGAAGACACTAATTTAGGTTTGGAGTCAGTACCGTGGCTCCTGTGGAACATTAGTGATTTTTATAGTGATTGTTATGAATATACAGAACTGATTTTACATACATCACAGATTGTTGCTGATGTTCTGTGGATTTATGTGATGACTGCGGTGCACAGGGCACTCTGCAGCTATGCTTTTGGTTCTGCTTGGTTACAGCTTCCAACAGGAAAAGTGTCCCAACCATTCACCTTCTCAAGCCTTCAAAAATCTCAAGTCTTTACAACTTTCTGGTCTTTTCAAATTCTTGACAACTGAATACCAGACTATATCATAGGTTTGCTCAGGGTCTGGATGACAAATAAATCTTTAAATGTTGTATGCTTGTGAGAAACAATTAGGAAGCTGGACACAATCCTGTGGATCACCAGCTGAAATGCAGCATGATTATTTAAAATATGATCTCTGCTCCAGGTCATGTTCATCCACAAAGTAGTCTTTAGTAGCAGAAAGTTATAGAATCATAGAATAGTAAGGCTGGAAGGGACCTCAAAGATCATCTAGTTCCAAACCCCTGCCATAGGCAGGGACACCTCCCACTAGTACAGGTCACTCAAGGCCTTGTCCAACCTGGCTTTGAACACCTCCAGGGAGGTCATGGAGCACAGAATCAGTGTTCTGTGCTCCACGACCTCCCTGGGCAACTTGTGTCAGTGTCTCACCACCCTCACTGTAAAAGAACTTCCTAACATGCAGTTTCAATCTCCCCTCTGCCAGTTCAAACCCATTTGTCCCTTGTCATTACAAGACCTTGTCAATAATTCTTCAGAAACTACTTTAAGTTTTTAACTCTATACAGACCTACTGAAATCCGGTGCAGCACACAATTTTAGGTCAGCACCTCAGACGGTGAGACAGCCCTCAGGTAACAACACCCTTTGAAACTCGGCAGATGTGTCCTTAATTGAAAAGAATCAGCACTTGGACCTTGAGCCTCTTCTTCCAGCTACTGGATGTGAGCTCTTTGCTGTGTTCTCTGGATAGCACTCCTCATGCCCACCGCAGGTGCAAGCGGCTGACCGGACCTGTCACCTCTTTTCAGAGGTCACCTCAGAGCAGCATAGTAAAAAAGCCACCACAACCCAAACTAGCCTCATTGTTCCGAGTCCACAAACAAGACACGACCTTTCATCTCACACAAAACCTTTATTATTTCTTACAAGCGCTGTGTTTCCACTCCCTCTCACTGAGACCTTACTTGTTTAGTCTCTACAGTGTTTCTCCCCACTCCACGGACGTCAACCAGGCCTCATCCCAGAGCCCCCCGAGGGGCGGCCGTTACCGCCGCCGTCCCGCGGGGAGACCCCCGCAAGAAGCCAGGCGCAGCTCGGAGCTGCACACAGAGGCTAAATCGTGAGTTAGGACAGAAGCCCAGCTATTATTCCGTGCGACCACCCCCGAAAACGACAACGAAGGGGCCCTCTGGGTGTGCTGGCGGGCGAGGGGCGGAGGCCAGCGGCGGGGTGCGGGCCCGGCGAGACTCTGCGCTCCCCGGCCGCAGGGCGGGTGCCCTGGAAGGCAGCCGGGAGCCAGTTCCTGCCCTCGCGGTGTCGTCTGAGGAGGTGGGTGGATTTTTGGAGGGAACAGAAACCGCCAGCCTGGAGGCGGGGGAAGGGGACGGGCTCCCCAACGGCCCCAGCGGCGGAGGCAGCGGGAGCCGCCAGCGCCGGGGACGCCTCGTTGCCGCTGCGGGGCCGGAGCCCCGCGGGCCGCCGAGTAAGAAAGGGCCAGCTTGAGGGCGGGAGAGGCAGTGCCACCCGTCGCGGCACGGCGCTCCCGCTCCCGCCTCGGCGGGCTGGCGGCGGTTGCCGCCCCTGCCCCTGTCAGGGCGGGGGCCAACGTGAGGGGCTGGGGAAGCCTCGGGGACTTCCCGAGGCTCGGGTGTAAAGGGGATAGGGAGAAAGGGAAGCGGGCAGCGCCGCGGTCAGCGAGGTACCGCGCTGGCCTGGGGAGAGTGCAGTCATCGCCATGGGGGAGGCTGTACAGCCGCGCAGGAGCCCGCGCCTTCAGGGGAGCGCTGGCTGAAGCTCGGCACGCCCATGGCTCCCCCTCACGCTGAGCCCGGAGCTGAACGAGCGGCCCCTGCCCGCGGCGGTGGGTGAGGCCGGTGCCCAGGTGGCCGGGGGAGCGCGGCGAGCGCAGCTGGCGCGGCGCGATGGCCCCCAGCGCCGAGACGCCCTAATTGGCAGCGGCGCAGCTGGCAGCAGGGGGGCAGGGCCAAGGCCGGGCCCGCAGCGGCCGTCGGCTGCCGCTGTCGGGGCGAAGCGGCGCGTCTCTGCGAGGGAGGGGCTGCGGGCGGGGCGTGGGGCGCGGTGGTCTGATCGCGAACGGCTCCAGCTACGTAGACTGGGGGGAGGGAGCTGCCTGTGAGCGGGGTAGGCTTATGTGAGAGACAAAAGCCCGGCTCCGCCAAGCGAGGGTCTTGGCTTCGCTGCTGCCGGGGGACCCCTTTTGTTGCGTTTTGCTAACCGGAGTTTGTGCCTCTCACCCGGTCAGGGTGCTGGTTACTGCCAGGGCGAGAACCGCGAACAGGCGGCAGCTTCCGCCCAGCCCCACGGCTCCCTACCCCGTACTTCAGCGGTTGATCAAAGTTCGTCTGGGCCCAAGCGAGGAGCGACCAGGCTGCTGCTCCCGTCAGCCGAGGCTCCTCTTCCTCCCTTTGCGGCCCGGGGCGGCATTGCCCCGTCTTCGCTGCCTCCGGCAGCACGAACGCCCGTGTGTAACGAGTAGGAGGGAGTGGGCGCCTCCTGCTTCTCTCCTCCCCGCGGCTGGAGCTCTGGATAGGAGGAGCCGGAGGAAGAGGAAGATGACGAGTGGGTGCAATTAGCCTAACAAGGGACGGGTGGTGGAGGAGGCGGCAGCAGCCGCTCTGTGCCGCGGACTGACACATCTGCTCTCTCTCTTCTCCAGCCATGAAGGCAGAAGCCGGGGAGTGCAGCTGAAGCTCAGGCCCGTCCCGGCGCTTTTCCTTATGGCAGCTGCCTGAAGGGGCCGAGTCCCCCTCCCCCGACGGCGGGGCTGGCCTCGTCGCCTCGGCTGTGCGCGAGTGACTCTGACGCTGGTTCCTCGCTCCCCTCTCTTCACTTCCCCGATGTGGGGTCTAGAGGATTTGCGCCCCCTTTGTAACCGGGAATGAAATAATGGCGACCCGGTGGGCAGCGGGGCCACCCGGCGGAGATGGAGACAAGGATCCCCCTCCGGGCGGCGGCGGCACCGGCGCCGTCGGCCAGGTAGGAACGGTGGGGGCGGGCGGGGCGCGGGCTGCGCGTACGCGGCGGCGGGCAGGGCCGTGCCGGGCGGCCGCCTCCCGCTGTGGGGAACGGCTTGGCTGGAGCGGGCTTAATGGCCGCCCCCTCTCTCCCTCCCTTCCTTCCTCCCTCCCTCTCTTTTCCTGCCCGCCCGCCCCGGAGTTGCTGGGAGTTGGATGCTGGGAGCGGTGCGGGCGTGCAGCTGCCCGGTAGCGGGAGGGGAGCGTGCCGGTGCGGCCGGGGGCTTGCCGCGTAGTCAGTGCGTCGCTCCGGGGCCGAGAGACAGGGGGCTTCCGCTGCCGGACGGGCCGGGCGGAGTTACCGCCCTGCCGGCTCTCGGGATGGCAGCTGCCGTGGGGTCTCCTCGTACCCTTTAGCCTCGCGGTCAGCTCGGGGCCCCTATGACAATTTCTCCGCGTCCCGGCTCTGTCAGCCCGGGCCCCGAGGGACGGGAGCGCTTCGCTGGGTGGCACAGTGGTACAGCTTCGTCCTCCCACAGGCTCAAACCCCGGTGTTTTTTAGTAGAAATACGAACCTGGCCTCTCCCTCCTTGCAGCCTGTACTTGCCACGCTCCTGCCTGTACGCAGCGGCTTGTATCAAACGTATTTCTATCCGTGGCATGTGTTGCTGGAACGGTCCTCTGTTTAGTTTAAAAACTTTATAACATGCCCTGTGGTGGCACCATTGCATGTTTCGACTCGCAGCGAAATTTTTAACACTGAGCTGTGCCTGTTGCTTCCTTCTGTGTTCCCCTATGAGTAGTAATAAATGTCTGTAAAGCAACCGTAACGTAAGATCTAGCAACGTACACATTAACAGTTTAAGTGGATTTGTTCTGAGACCTGTCTAAAACTTTATTTACTAAGGCAAACTTGATTTTGTGTATCTCAGGTTATATTGTGCCAAAGGCTGACTTAAATGTGTGTAGGACTGTGCAGTGGACGTCCTTTATATGGGTGTTCCTCTTTTGTTTGCTGAAATGGCAATATAGTAGAGTCATTTTAAACCTAGAGACCTTCAAAATGAAAGTGTCAGTGGGGAATGGTTTGGTTTGGTTTAACTGTTATCCTCAATTCACCCTTTTGTCTTGGTGTAAAAGTTGCACACATGATACTGTAATATTTTCCTAACTGCCATTAGCTCAATTAAGAGATTCACCTCTTTGAGCAGGTGAGTGAGGTGAGGACAAAATGTGAGTCTTAAGTAAGACAACAGAAAAGGTTTAAGGTTCTATTATAAATGGTGAGTCTGATTGGTATGTAGATTTAATCACACATTTTTCTTGTTGATGTCCTTTCTCAAAACGTGGCTGAAAACCAGGCTGTTTTTAGAGGACCTGGCCTTTAATACTTCACTGTTCAAATAGTGTGAGAAGAGGGAGGAAACCACGTCCAAGTGCAGAAATGAAAATCTGCTTTTTAATTGTGTGTTATTGAGAGTGCTGGTCTTTTGGCACTAGCACTTGTCATAATCCACCTATCCCTACCGTGGTAAGTCCTAACATGGCCTGTGGGGCTTTAGGAGCTCGTCATGCTTAAACTGTGTAATTTGGAACTACTAATGGTTATGGAGTTGCAAAATGGGCTGCTTTGTCGGTCGTTTTGCCTGGTATTTACATGTTGCAGTTAAGAGGTAACTGCTAGAGAGCATGCACGTACGCTGATGATTGCCTTAATCAGCAGTCATGACATAGTCTTTGCTTAAACATAGATAAACCTCATCAATGCCTAGTCACAGTTGCAGTGCTTTTGCGCTTACTTTACTGCACGACTTCGCTGCATGACTTAAGGTGCCACTTACTTTACAACTCTTCTTTTCATATATTGGTGCAAAATGCCGAGAGAGTGAGGATTTGTGGCTTGGCATCTGCTGTTTCGGTTCAGTTGATGGAGCAGTTACTTCATGTGCAGCGCTTCATGTGCTCTGTGGGAACAAATCCCTTTGACTGAAGTCTTACTGGTGTTTTCTGTTGGAAAAGAAGTTGCTGCAGTTGCAGGGTTTTATAGTGTGCTAATACTGACATGCAGGGTGTTAGCAGTTGTGGGAAATGATTTATCTTTTCAGGACGCTGTATCCCATATGCTGTTTGCATTGTAATGCAATATTAGCTCATCTGCATTTAATGTGCAGATGTAGACCTGTATGCACAGCAGGCTGGCACAAGAAAGGCTTCAAGCATAGCCTGCATTCATCACAGGCAAGGGAGTTGCAACAGAAATTTAGGCTTTTCAGCCAGTTTAAGGCTTTGGAAATGTGCAACTGTAATATCAAGGTTTGATCAAGTCCTTTGGCTTCAAGATAAGTGGTCAGGCAAAGGAAGGGAATGTCTGACAGAGAAGCCAGTACTACTGTGTATGTTTGTGTGCAGAGGTGGGAGAATTGAGAACATGTGATACGACTACTTTGGGTAATGCCTGTGTGCCTTATTTGCATGCCTGTCAGCTCTGTTACTGTGTCCCATTTGGTCATGCCTTGCCGCCGCTTCAGTTTTTACTTCATTTTTGTTGTTTTTCTCTTTGGCTTTGTACGTAGTGGCCTTTCTCACTTCAGAGGCTGTTCAGGGATGGCTGAGAACAAAGCTTCCACGTTCAGGCTTGGAGGCTCTGCTCTGAACATACAGCGCCTGTTCAAAGGGGCAGATCATGTCTTCTGGGCTCTCTGGGGAGCTGGCAAAAAGGACCTGGGACTCTCAGGGCTGTTTGCCATTCTGTTTGAAATCTGACACACATTTGCAAATGGGTGCAAGGATTGCTGAGCTTACGTTCATAAGGGCAAGTACGCGACAGCATGTTCTTTCTGGCTTCCAGATTAATAGACATATACTATCTGTTTTGTCAGGTTGTAGCAGTGTTTTGTTGGAGTCGTTAAGCCCTGCTCTGGTACTAGCAGTACTACTTTAGTCACAACATCCCATCTACAGGCTTGTCCAGATTTGAAGTTGTAACTGGCTCGTTCATTAGTGTAAATTCAGTGTCCTTCTATCTAGAAAGGCACAACAAAAAGAACAAGAAGTGCAGCCTTTTCTTTATTTTTTTTTTCCCTCCACGATTTTGTGTTTACTTTAAAAGAATTGCTGAATCTGTTTGTGGTATAGTTTACTGTTAATCTGTATACGAATATAATTTGCAGTGTTAAATACAGGATGAATAAAACATTAACCACTGCACATGTGGCTTTAAAAGCCAATTTTTTTTTTGTTATAAGCAAGACTGTTTGCTCAGCTTACAAATGCTAAAAATACTTTATAAAATAATTCTGTTAAGAATGTTGAGTATTTTTATGTTGTATCTAGTTGGAGCACAGAGGTGTGTGGATATTTATTGTGAATTTGTAATACTTCATTGCAAATGTGCATTAAGAGAGTGGAGTTTTGTTTTTGTGTGATTTATTTGGCTGGCATGTTGTTGGGTATTTTTTGCTTATCAACTGAGTTGTTAGGAATTGTTGATTGAATTTAGACATTCCAGAGAGTTTTTGTATTTGGCAATAATTAGGAAATGCATTTCCAAGGACTGGATGTAGAAGTAAAAGGTTATTTAGTGCTGGCTTTGTAACCAAAAGCTCTACATTTGAGAAGGGAGAACACCGCCACCTAATATTCTCAGTCCTACACCTTAGCAGAGAGAGCACAACTGCATAAACTGAAGAGAAGCCTGTGGTGGAAGGGTCAGGAATCAGAGAAGGGCAGTGGTGGCACTAAAAATAGAAAATGATTGATGTTCTCACTGGCAATAATTAATAGATCATTTACTATTTTAACAACACAGTTGGGATGGCATTGGTAAACTTGCAGTGGTGACTGCCAGTGTTGCCTCTCCGCTCTAGTGCGCAAGTACTAAAGGGTTGTATTTTGATACTGCATTTCAATCTTTATGTGATTATGCCTGTAAACATGGAAACTGTCCTGGAACTTGGTGGTGTTAGGTGTCAATGCTTTTCTTCTGTCCCATACTCAGAGACCATAAGGTTTAACCATAATAAAAATCAGAAGGAGAGAAAGACATTCGTAAGGTGTTTCGTATGTCAAGTAATAAACAATCCCAAAAAGTAATCATTAGAAGTGTGTTAGTATTTATGGTGATAGAGAATTCTGCACAAACCTTGCACTAAGGGAGAATAGATTCATTAAAAATACCAACATTACCAGGAGCTGTGGTTGCAGCTATTCAAAAAACTTGAGTCAAATCCTGTGTAATCATACAAGCATAACACTGACTTCTGTCTCCATTTATGTCAGAGTAAGCCTGAGGTAGTTTGACAGAACGTAGACCTCTTCCATGAAGGAAGTATTACATATTTGATAAGCAACAGTGTAAAGCAGCAAACAGTTCCTTCAGGAAAGGGGATCTGCCTTCAAGTGTAGCTGCATCTGATGTGTTTGGTTTTGTTTTGGTTTTTTTTTCTGCTTTCCCCAAAATTGATTGATTGTGCTACTTTCCTAATTGCCTGGAAAGACAACCTGAGTTTTAAAAGAGAAACCTGGTGGTTTGAAGGATATCTTGAACCTTGTCAGCACAAAAGAATTGCACTTATTTCATGCAGTATCTGCATTGGAAGAGTGTACTTTTTTGTTTAACAGGCTTAAGAAACATTAGAGCACTGTGTTGGCTTTTTTTTCCTTGTGTAAGCTGGTTTCAATGATTTCTCTTACCAAAGCGTGAAAATAACACATCCGCCACTTCAGATGGACTTGTACTTATTTCCTGTCTGTTGTATTTACTTTCTTACACAAAAAGCAGCTGAGAGAACAGTTGGGGACAATATTTCATCTTGCATGCTGTAGGCATTTGTGAGCTTCTCCTTCTTGAATGCATGAAAACATATTCCTGTGAGTGGATGACCAAATTGTAGCTCAGCAGAACAGTTTGGGCTCTGGAAAGAGAAAAAACTGCAGGGTTTTGTGGGTTTTAATCTTGTGGATACATACTTGTATTTCTCTGTAGACCATGGTTAGAATAGAAATGTGCAACCAGGGAGATTTATTAGTAGAAAAACCTTCTGTATCTTTTCCTAAGGAAGTCCCAGAGTCACAGACTGGTTCAGATTGGAAGAGTCCTTTCATTATTGTCTTGTCCCTTCATCTGCACTGAGCAGGGACATCCCCAACTCGAGAGAGTTGCTCAGAGCCCCAAACACCTTGACCTACATGGTTACAGGGATGGGGCATCTCTCTGGGCCACCTGGGCCAGTGTAGTGTAGCAGTGTTGGAGTAACCTGTTAGGAATATATACTGATCTATGTGGTGTTCGTCAGTCTGATGACAGCTGGCAGAAAAGTGAAGGTTTCCTAGCATTCACAGGTTGTTTTTATTCTTTCTTGCAGTTGTAATTTGTATAGAAAATTGCATGGGATAAGGAAGCAGGTGGGGAAAAAAAAAAAGCTAAATCATGAAGGTAATCATGCTGAATGAGAACAGCTTTAGTTCCTGTTGGTAACAGGGTTTGTTGCTTTTTAACTTGTGAGTTAGGCCTGGTATAAATGATATTTCTAAATGGGTGTTGAAGCAGCCTGAACTGACAGCAATCCAGTGGCAGGCTGATGAGCTGTCAGGTGTGACTCCATGGTTGTAGAAGGTGTCAATGCTATGAGCTCAACAAATCCTTGAATTTAGGGCTGTGCTGCAGAGGAAGTGTTGGTCTGCCTACACTAGTAGATAATATATGCATATATCCTAAATGATAGGTTGTGCCAAGCATGGATGAGAGTTATGCTGTCTGATGAGACCAGTGGATGAATGGGGATGATCATATCTCACTTTGCATGTTTATTATACAGAATGTAGATCAATAGTGTGCATGTCTCCTGTCCAAACTCTTATGTCTTGTCATTTTTAATACTTTTGCAAAGGCATTTCCCTGGTGTGTTTTCCCCATCACCTAGTAGTTAGGTACCTTATTAGAAGTGCAACTCATGAGTGGGAACAGCAACATCAGGCTTTGACTGCATATCTGAGCCTCAGCACATCTTGTAAATCTCAAAGTGCCTGATCTTACAGTTGCAAGATGGGATAAGCTGGTTTATNGGGGCTCCCAACCACCTTTCTACCTTCTCCCCACCCCTCTACCTTACCCTCAGGGTTTGCCTTACACACAAGGTGACTTTGGAGGATCGACCAGGGGGATTAGAAGCAGAGTGGTTAGTTATTCAGCAGAGAGGAGAGGACCCACTGGCTCCCAGAGAGAGACTGAGAGACACTGTCTTATCTATGTTTTCTTAAACATCTCAGCAAACCTATGAGTGAAGTAGACATCACCATTGTTTGCTTTTCACAGCCTATAATATAATTTTCTCAATTAAACTATTCCAATTGGCCTCAAACCAGCACATGCATCCAGTTCTTAGACATGCAAAGATTATTTAATGGGAAGGACCTGCCTCTGTGTGTTCTTATTTTGTTCTTTTTTTTTTTTAAACCAGGATGCAAATGCGTTTTCCCTCTGCAGTTACACAGGGAACTCATCTACTCCTTGAATTGTTGTTTACCATCTTTTGCTAGTAATGGTGGAACAGTTCTCTGAATTTACTGGCTTATTGTTGCTGTTAGATTTGAAGAACTCATCTGGGGAGGTGATACTGGAGTTTAGAGATAGGATTGCTTGCTCACAGAGAAGTGAAAACCACACACAGCTACGTATGCTTTGTTCTCTAAACCTCTTTATTTGTACTGGGGGG
>VWZE01007629.1:29628-99146 GCA_013396675.1 Eubucco bourcierii | reverse complement strand
GGGGGGGGGGGCAGAACTGCTGCATCTTCCTGAACTGGTGCACCCCGTTGCCATTCTGTATGTCATCAGTGAATTGTGTTCAGCAGGAAATGTTGCTGCTTTATTTTCTGTTGTTGATTTATTTATTTTTGCATTGAGAACTTGTAGATCAGAAATGATTTGTGTGTGAAGCGTTGGGAGCTGGTGCTGCAGCACTCAGAACAGTAGTGAATATTTGTGCTGGGTTCAAGAGGTTCTGTGTGGGCATTCTGGAAAAACACAACCAGCTGCTTAGATTTGGACTCTGGCTTGCATCCAGGAGTAGACACCTTTGGGAGAGTAGGTAGTAGGCTTGTTTTTGTTCTGCATTTCTTTATTTCCATTTTACCAGCAGCTGCTGCTTTGCTGAAAGTGAATGAGGTGCCTCCTTAGAGGACATGGCTAATTACAGATCGGCTGTTGGTGGAGGGGTGCACTTGGAGATAGACATTTTCTTTTATGTGTGTCTCATCTGCATAATGTGTTAGGACACACACTATGGACTGCATTAAGCACTAGCAAATGCACTGGAGGGAATAGTCTTGCACTGGCATCACTAAGCTGTCTGGTCAATGTAATCTTCCTTATTTTAAATTTGAAGGTTATATTTGGAGACACTGTGGGGTTTTTTTTTTTCTTTTTTTTTTTTCCTTGGAGGACTAGGAAAGAAAAGTCAATTAGAGAGCTATGAAGTATGTTGAGGAGAGATCTTAAACATTGAGCTGCAGATGGTGCAGATCAGTTGAAAAGAGAAATCTGCGCCAGTTCGATTTTGTTGTTGTTGGATGTGTTGGTTTTTGTCGTTGTGGTTTTGTTCATGTTGTGTGGTGTTTTCTGTTTGTTTTGCTAATAGGAGTTGTAATGTGTCCTCCTATTTATATCTGTGTATACCTTAACAGAGTACTGTTTCTTACTGCAAAGGCTGTATTTTATATTGTCATGTTTTAATTCTTCATATGGGTATTTTTATGTGGCAGAATCGAGAATGAACACTCATGTAACAAAAAAAAAAGCTAAACAAGAAAACAAAGCTTCATGAACTGCCTTAGTGTTGAATATATATATATACACACACATATATATTTATATAGATATGTATGTATGTTCTCTACTCCAATGCCTGTGTACTCTCTTTAATTCAAAGTGTGAGGGTAGAAAAGGCTAAAATAAATATTTCCTTGTGATTTAATGCTTTGAGGTGAGTACATGTGTTGGGTACTACCTGTCCTGGCCCATGGGGTGAGGTAAAAGACAATCTCTGAATTTTTAACCATCTCTTTGAGACCATTTCACAGTATCACAAAGGTTGGAAGAGACCTCAAAGATCATCAAGTCCAAGCCGTTACCACAGACCTCAAGACTGGACCATGGCACCAAGTGCCACATCCAGACCCGCCTTGAACATCTCCAGGGATGGTGACTCCACCACCTCCCTGGGCAGCCCATTCCAGTAGTGAATGAAATAGAATATCATAGAATGAAATATCATAGAATCATAGAATTTCAGGGGCTGGGAGGGATCTTGAAATACCATCTGATCCAGCCCCCCTGGCTTGTGGTGCTGTGTGGTGTTTTTCAGTCTGATGACAACTGACAGAAAAATGAAGGTTTTCTAGCATTCATAGGTTGTGTTTATTTCTCACAGTCATTTGTATAGAAAACTGCATATGATAAGGAAGCAGGTGTAAAAAAAATTAGGCAATGATGTTAAATGAGAAGAGCTTAAGTTTAGACTACTTGGGTTGTGACAGAGATTGAGTCTACCTGGGGCCTATGGTCTTGGTGTTGACACAAACTTCTCAAATAGAGAACTGAAACTGAGCTCTATCTACAACTGAAGTTGCATTTTTGTATCGGAAAACGTCATATGGAGAGAACTTGTCCAAAACTAGGTTATGGAGTTGTGGAGTGCATAATGGTTAGGCAATTCCAGTTACATTTGAGAGAGGGAAAAAAAAAATAAAGCTTCTCCAAGGACTGCCCTGTTGTAGTGAAAGATGGAAGTGGTTAATTTCCTAAGAAACTGGGTTCATATTTAAACACAATTCTTTAATTAAAGTCTGCTATAGTTCAGACATGTTTAAACTCCTATGTCCTCTGTTTTGCAATGTTTAAAAGATCTAGAGTTCAGTCAGTGCTTGCAGGGGTATGCAAAACTGTCAAAATTTCCCTGTGATGCAACGCTTTGAAACCAAAAAGTGGTGTTGTTTTGGCCAGCAAGTGAAGCAACAGCCTCTAGTATGTGCACCTCAGACAGGTGGCTCTTAATACCTGTAGGTTCTGACCTGGTTTTGTGAGATAAAGATCTGGCCAGGGCTGCCCCTGAAAGGAATGCCTCGGTGTTGGTGTGCTAAAGCATCCGCTGCAGCGCAGGCTGGCTTAGTGCTCTGCTTTCCTTCTCAACTCTCGCATTTTGATGCAGCTGTAATAGGGAGCCTGTGACTGCAGTGAGAAGTATTCCTATGTATAGCCACAAATATTTCTTATTCATCAATGGCTGTAAGGTCTTACTTGTTGCTTCTTGCATGCATTTTAAAATTTTATTGTCCCTAGTCACCATGGTAAAAAAAAGTGAGTAAGTAAACTTGGCCTGGAGTGATCAATTTTCATGGCAATTTTACAGGCCTTCTGCTCCGTTCTGTGTACTTTGCTGTTTTGATATGGGTCTGTCTGAATGCAGCCTTGCATTTTCTGTTTGCTTTGGTTATTTTTAAAGAAACTGTTGCAGAACTTGTTTTGGAGCTGCATGTGAGGTGGGATTTAAACGTGATCGCCTTTCTTCAGTAAGGAAGAAGGAATGGCTTGGGTACTGCTCTCTGGTCATTAAAGTATCTCTTCTCACTAAATTAGCATTAATATGCAAGTTCAAAGAGTGAAACAAATTTGCTTGAATAGTCTTCGATGGTTCTGGCAATCCGTGCATGTGAATCAGATGCTGGAGTAATTCGACTTGCCAGACTATGGCTACTGGTGTTCTGGTCTTGATGTCAGGAAGGTAGTCTTTTTAACTGTGTCATTTTTGATTAGCCTTTTCATTTATTTTTTGGAAGTGAGAAGCAGTGCTAGTACTTTTCAGAAGTACTACACATCTGAACAAAATGTGCCTTGTAGCTGAGTCAGTGCATCAAAGACTTTTTCCTGTGTGCAAGTGTTAACCAAGCAGAACAGCTGGTTGAACACGAGCCACCATGTGCCCAGGTGGCCATCAAGGCCAACATCATCCTGGCTTGGATCAGAAATGACTAGCAGGACTAAGGATGTGACTGACCCCTTGTCCTCAGCACTGGTGAGACCACACCTTGAGTACTGGGTTCACTTTTGGGCCCTGCGCTCCAAGACAGACATTGAAGTACTGGAGTGTGTCCAGAAAAATGCAGTGAAGCTGGTGAATGGTCTGGAGAACAGGACTTGTGAGGAGCACATGAGGAACTGGGGTTGTTTAGTCTGGAGAAGAGGAGGCTGAGGGGAGATCTCCTTGCTCTCTACAACTGCCTAAAAGGAGATTGGAGGCAGGTGGGGATTGGTCTCTTTTCCATAGTAATGGGTGATAGAATTAAGAGGAAATGGTCTCAAGTTGCAGAAAGGGAGGTTTAGGTTGGAGATGAGAAGCAGCTTCTTCCTCCAAAGAGTTCTCAGCTGCTGGAACAAGCTCCCCAAGGAGGTTGCTGAATCCTTATCCTTGAAAGTATTTCAGAGAGGCAGAGATGTGGTGCAGAGGGACATGGTTTAGCACCAGACTTGGTGGAGTTAAGAGCATGGTTGGACTGGATGATCTGTTCCAACCAGAGTGATTCTGTGATGTTGTTTAAAGGATGGAGGCCAGTACTGATAGCATTTTGTGGCCCATGCCTTTTAGGTGTTGTCTTTCACGACTTCTTTCTAGATGGTTTTGAGGAATTTTCTGTTGGCACTGTGATGGAGAATATGTTAGGGCTGTGTAACTAAACACCTTTAATAATAGCTTTCTCCTCTTACCATGATTGAAAGGGCGATGGAGAGGTCAAGTGATTATTTTTCTATCTTCCGTTGTACAAGATTTTTGTTTGCTGATGCTGTTACTCAGGTTAGTGAAGCTGAATTGTCTATGAAGAGATGCAGAAGGACCTTTAGATGTTCACCACTAGTTGATAAAATAAAGTCGAGTGTGCATAAATGTCAAGTAATGTCTCGTAATACTGAGACGTAATGATTAACTGTAGGAGCTCCTGGGTGAGGTCTTGGATTTGTGACAGGTAACTCCAAGGATTAAAGAGCAGCTTGATGCTCAGTGTTGATCAAAAAAAGGACTGCAACATGTAAATTCATAGTGCATTTGCACCTGGTGTGTCTAGTTCTGTGCCTTACCCCTTTATTTTTCCCCACCTCAGAAACTACCTAGGAGAGCTAGAAAGGCCTCAGAAAAAGGGTGGCTGTGATAGTCAGGTGTATTGTTGCTTTCTCAGAAGCCAATGAGGAAGCCAAGACTTGGCAGTTTGGGTAAGAGGCAATTCTGGAGGTGGAGAGATGGTCTGGAGATATGTTAGCTTTATCCATCTCTCCTGTATTTTTATACATCAGCTTTTTACCATCTACTGGAAGAATTTGGGTGTGTCAGATAAGCATGGTTAAAGGAGAAGACCCTTTTGCATAAAGTTCATCTTGTTATTCTGCACTACAACTTTTGGGGAGTTAAAAATTTGGAAGGTGAAGACTAACTCGGATATGGTTTTGGAAGAGCAACACTTGTTAGACTTACTAAACAACCTTTGCAGTAGAGTTAATTATGGATTTGTGGACAAGTGAAACTGGGAGGATGTTTTAGTGATGTTTGTTCTTGTGTTATTTCCTATGATCTGCAGCTGTCTGCATTTGGTCTCTGTTGGAGATGGGCTAGGTGAACCTTTAATCTGGTCTACAGATACTCATATGCTAAAACGTTGCTTCTGTGATAGCTCATCAGGATTCTTCCTGCTTTTGAGAGGTTCTGTATGGAACTTGCTGAAACAAAGCAGCTGTTGCTGATCACCAGCAGGGAAGGCAGTTCTGCAAATGTTCAAGACTTAGACCTGGTTTTGCTTCTTGAAGGCTCAGCAAGATACTAAACTTAGTTGTTGTTCTTGCTTGCTTTTGTAGGAGTCACTAATAATTCTCGTTGTGTCCTGTGGATCTAATGTTCTGCAGCTTTGATAAATTAAAATGAAATGGAATCACCTGTTTTTATATTCATCCCATCTCTTCCCTCATCCTCTCCTCCAGATGAAGACAAAGGTCACAGGCCTGTGTGCAGAACTTAAATACACTGTTGGAGATCCCATTTCTTTTCTACTTGTTGCCAGTCAGGGAACTGCTCTTGTTGTCTGGTGAATTGTTTTCTGCATAACTCTTAGTGGACCATATTGCATTGCAGGACTTCATCCTGGATTCTGAGTCTTGCAAACACTGCAACAGCAAACTCAGTAATCCCTTGGAGATAGTGGAAATCACCTTTCTCCTCCTGTGGTGCTTATCAAGAAAGTAAAACCCCCAAAGGTAAACTTCTGCCTAAAGAACTGTGAAGTGAGGTGGCCAAAAAATAGTTGACCAGAGTTGCAGTTTTTGACTTTTGTGGGTGAGTTGACCAACAACTTCCAGCCTCCTAAACTATTTCTAAAGCTGAATCTAAAATGTTAAGACCTGTGTGGCTGATTTGGTTCGTGCTCTTGTAATCAGTGATTCATAACTCCTTAAGGTGAATGTGTAGAGACAGTGGTCATGCTAGACAGTTACTCAGCAAGGCGTGCTCAGGGTAGACAGTTCTCACCTGGTTAAGTTTGTATGTACAGAATATTTTTTTTCCTCTTTTCATTTAAACAGGGAGGTTGTATAAGTTTAGGGGAAAAAAAGCTCTTGTGTTTAAGGCTAGTGCTTACAATTCAGTGATGTCTGTTTTTCACTCTGGTATGAATTTATGTGGGAAAAAGATTTATTGTGTCCCCAATCTCCCTCAGCACGTTAACCATTACCCATTTTGTGTCAGTGCCTTAGGTCGTGGATGATGCAGCATCAGTCAGTGATGTAGTGGCTGTCTGTGAGCTTCCTTGCAGCTCACAATGGGAATTTAAAGTTTGGAAACAGCATTTTATCTGTGTTCTGTGTCTGCTGCAAGGAAGGTGAGGCACAAACACCACAGTCATCTCTCTCTGATTTTTGGCTAGTGCCAGAAAGGTGAATCATAGTATTGGCATGGGGGTTTTTGTTTGTGGTTTGGGGCTTTTTCTTTCTGGGGGTGTGTTGTGTGTGGAGTTGTTTTTGTATTTTGTTTTTGTGAGTGGTGGTTTTGTCTGTTTTTAAGTTTGTAACTTTTCTTTATTCAAGCCATTAATGCTGCCAGATGAGTTGAAGGGAAGAGGGGAAGGTATTATCTGTGAGATTAAGGAAAGGATTTGTGGGAGTAACTTGACCTTAGGTTCAGTTAATACTGTGGACACTTCCCCCACTTAGATAATCTGGTCTGGGTGATGTCTCTTTGCTGCTTAGGACCAAGATACCATGAGCTTTCATTGCTTGGAATGGTCTTGTAGCCTTCCCTACTTTAAGTGAGAAAGTAGGGATTACATGGATGTCCTCAGCGGAGTATCTCACAGCTTTTACAAGTCATGAAAAGCAGCGATAGTCTTTTCTTTGTATTCTTTACTATCTATTCTGCAATTTACCCAGATCATTCTGTGATTCTGTGTGCTGTTTCCCAAGTTTGTACAGCTGAATTTCTGGCTTAGTTTGATTCAGTCTTCAATTATTTGGAGTTTCTTTAAGATTTGAAGTGTTAGTGTATTTATTTCATATTTGCTAGGAGGGGCCTTGAAGGGTTGGGATGTTTTATCTTTGTTGTTGTTGTAGCTGTGAACTTTTTCAGGTTTTTGTAAACTGCCCAGCTTTTGCAGAAGGGGAACCTATTATTCATAACACTTTGTGGTTTGTCTTCAGTACAGTGGGACAGTTTTTAACATGCTGTCTAAAATTACCTGAAAGGAGGTTGCAGTGAGGTGGAGATCAGTCTCTTCTCTCTAATATCAAGAGAGAGAACAAGAGGAAATGGTCAAAATTGTGCCAGGGAAGGTTTAAGTTGAGTGTTAGGAAGAACTTACCCTGCAGTAGTGGTCAGGCATTAGAACAGGTTGCCCAGGGAGGTGATGGAGTCACCATCCCTGGAGGTGCTCAAGAACCATGTAACCATGATGCTTGGGGACATGTTTTAATGACCATGGCGGTGTTAGGTTAGTGGTTGGAGTCGATGATCTTAGAGGTCTTTTCCAACCAAAACAGTTCTGTAATTGTGACAAATATTGATGTGGATGATCAAATCTGCGAGTTCTTGAACACCTTTGTGCATTGTCAGTCACTTCCACGGTGCAATCTAAAATTGAGGATCATTTAATGCCCCCTCTCAGCCTGTTCATCGTGTCCTCCTCCTGCTGAATCAGTGCTTCCTCTGTTTCTGAGATTTCTTTCTGCAACTGAGTGCAGGGACTTTATCTTTTAATGGGTGAAAGGCTTGAGAGAGGCCATGGAATTCTGTGCAAGTTTTGTAGTTTTGGTGGGGATAGTTCTAATGATTCAGTGAAGGAAAGAATGAATATCTACTCCTCCTATGAGTAACACTGGTGCTGAAGTTGTTGTTGCTGTACCTGTGTGGCATAGTAATGTGGCTGGTCATACTTGCTGGTCACAACATTTGCACTCTTCAGAACATGTTTGTGTCATTCCTCATCTGTTGGTGCTATGGAGGTTTCTTCCAGAAGGCTGTGCCCTGAGGGACAGGACAAAGTGGAGATTGGGAATATGTTCAGGGACTGGAGTGCTATGTTCAACCTGGAGCAGGGAAGACCAAGTCTGGGGGTTTCAGCTGCTTGAAGGTGAAGGGAAAACAGTTTGCAGTGAGGAAATGTCTGAATGTAAGGAGAAGAAATTATTTCTGAGGATGGTGAAGCATTGTAACAGATTGTGAGAGGCCCTGGAGCCTTCCTCTTCGGGGAGGACTTTACTGGAGGAAGACCTCGAGATACATTTTTATCAGTAGTCTCCAGAGCCAGTGATTAGAGCTGTGGTGCTCTTTCTCTGACTAACCTTCTGTTTTGTGACAGTAAAAACCTTATTGACACATGCTTGTGATAAAACCAAGAGACATACCTTAATATTTCTATGTCAAGAAACGGACACCTGTCTGAGTCTGTGGACTTCTTTTTAACAGTAGGGGAAATGGAGTTGGATTCCCTGCAGAGCACTGACATCTCTCTTGCTCTCCCAGCTTGATTTGTAATTTTGATTTTCTTTTTTCCTGAGGCCCACCTGTACAGTACTTCATGAAGATTAAGTTTTCAGCTGACTTGTGCTATTTTGGGTTAGTGGGGGCGATGTCTTAAGAGATGAAGGTGTTTCAGGGATGAGAAAAAATAACGGATGATTCATCTTGATTCATCTCAAGTCTGTCTTGAGAACTTCACTGTGATGACTGAAAAAGAGATGGGTTTTCATCATGCAGTGTAAGTTTTGACTAGGGTGATGATTAGGTCAAACTTGGAGTTCTTTGTCACCTAACTTTAGGAGATGAAGTTTTGGTAAGAAAAATGGTAGGATCAGGTTGACTTCCTTATGAGCTGTATTCTCTGTGCGGTTCCTGTATTGAGGACTTTTTTGCATGATCTGTGATCAAGTACAGTGAAGGTAAAAATCTGTTTTCTAGAGGTTTCTTTCTTGGCTTATCTTTGTTAGGGGGAATTACAAAAATTCTGTTTTAAAATAAGTTCTTGGCAGCCTTTTGTGGGTGTTTTTTCTTGTTGTACTTAGTGCAAATTCTCTTCTGTCAAGACCTTGGGAATAAGGAGTAGGAAGGATGGATCCCAGTTTAGCATGCTTCTGAGAGGCATAACTGTGGAGTTATGATGCAGGTGCCCTGCTTGTCCTTCATTTGTTAATGAGAGAATCATAGAATGGTAAGGTTGGAAGGGACCTCAAGGATCATCTAGTTCCAACCCCCTGCCATAGGCAGGAACACCTCCCACTAGTACAGGTTACTCAAGGCCTCATCCAATCTGGCCTTGAACACCTCCAGAGAGGGAGCATACACGACCAGAGGGTCCAGAGGAGGCTGTGAAGATGCTCAGAGGGCTGGAACATCTCCCCTATGTGGACAGGCTAAGAGAACTGGGGCTGTTGACATGGGCAGAGGAATGGAGTGCACCCTCAGCAAGTTTGCAGATGACACCAAGCTGTGTGGCACAGTTGACTTGCTAGAGGGCAGGGATCCATCAAGAGGGACCTGGACAGGCTGGAGAGGTGGGCCCAGGCCAACCTCATGAAATTCAATAAGGCCAAGTGTAAGGTCCTGCACCTGGGTAGGCACAATCCCAAGCACAAATACAGGCTGGGTGGGGAATGACTGGAGAGCAGCCCTGAGGAAAGGGACCTTGGAGTCTGGGTTGATGAAAAGCTCAACATGAGCCTGCAGTGTGCACATGCAGCCCAGACAGCCACCCGAGTCCTAGGCTGCATCAAGAGAAGCGTGGCCAGCAGAGCAAGGGAGGTGATTCTGCCCCTTTACTCTGCTCTCGTCAGACCCCACCTGGAGTACTGTGTGCAGTTCTGGAACCCTCAGCACAGGAAGGACATGGAAGTGTTGGAGCGGGTCCAGAGGAGGGCCACAAAGATGATCAGAGGGCTGGAGCAGCTCTCCTGTGAGGACAGGCTGAGAGAGTTGGGGCTCTGTAGCCTGGAGAAGAGAAGGCTTCGAGGGGACCTGATAGTAGCCTTCCAGTATCTGAAGGGGGCCTACAGGAAGGCTGGGGAAGGATTATTTACAGGGTCCTGCAACAACAGGACAAGGGGCAATGGGTTTGAAGTGGCAGAGGGTAGATGTAGACTGGATGTTAGGAGGAAGCTCTTTACAGTGAGGTTGGTGAGGCACTGGCACAGGTTGCCCAGGGAGGTTGTGGCTGCTCCCTCCCTGGAGGTGTTCAAGGCCAGGTTGGATGAGGCCTTGAGTAACCTCTACTAGTGGGAGGTGTCCCTGCCTATGGCAGGGGGTTGGAACTAGATGATCCTTGAGGTCCCTTCCAACCTTACCATTCTATGATTCTATGTTCAGCCTGGAGAAAAGAAGGCTCCAGGGAGACCTTAGAACAGCCTTCCAGTACCTTAAGGGGGCTACAGGAGAGCTAGGGAGGGAGGGAGTTTTTACAAGTGACAAGAGGAGGGGAAATGGATTGAGGATGGTGGAGTTAAACTGGATATTAGGAAGAAAATCTTTCCAGTGAGGACTGTGAGACACTGGAACAGGTTACCTAGGGAGGTTGCAGATGCTGTATCCCTGCAGATGTTCAAGACCAGGTTAGAGAAGGTCTTGAGCAACTTGGTCTGCTGGAAGGTGTACCTGCCTATGCAGTTTTGGTTGGAACTAGATGATCTGCAAGGTTCTTTCCAAGTCAAAGCATTGTAATGAATCCATGAATACTGTTACTGGTTTCACAACAGTGTTAAAGCTACAGATGTGTTTGTCTGCAGGACTGGAGACACTCATGTATAGCTCTGTCACCTTGGGTGAGGTGGAACTCTCTTGGCCACTGCTTCGGTATAGCTCTGCTTATACTCTCTCACAAGTGCTCCAAAATATTTTTAAGTTAAAAGAAGTGATATTTTGCACAGTTTTCTCCTGTACAGAATAGTTGATAAGAAAGCAAAATTACTACATAGAGTTAGAGGTTAAAGGAAATGTACCTCCTGTCCATACTGACTAGAAGAGAGGAAGTCCTTATTCTAGAATGAGTTTCAGATGAGGTTTTTTATTTAGTCATTTCAATGACCACTTGGAAACCAGGAACTCACCTAGGAAGCTTTTCTTCCATCTCATCTCAAGCCTGACTGTGTTTCTGGTGGTGTCCTTAGCATGCTGTAGCTGAAGTGCTTCATCGAGCAGCAAGCTGTGAAGTTGGCCAAGCCTATCGCTTCTAGAAATAAATTATGTAGGCTTTCAATGTAGTCATGAGAGATTGTTTGGAAGGTGGAACTTATTGTTGTTTTTTAAATTTTTTTTTTTTTTTTGTGTAGATGAATGCTAAGATGCTAATCTGAGCAGAATTCTGCTTTTTAAGATGCTACCTATTTCAACACTTCCTATGTGGAGGGAAGGTGTAGCACACTGCTTGTCTTACCTGTCAGAGGGTGTGCTGCTGGTTGTTATTCCAAGCTTTGGAAGGATGGATTGTGCCACCAAAACAGCCAGGTTTAAAAGGGTAATTCTGAATGACACATTATTGCTAAGATGTACTTAGATACCCTCCCCACGGAACTGCCTCTGTCGAGCCTGTGGTTTTTTGCAATCACTGCATTTCCCTTTAGTGGTAACCACTAAAAATTGCCCTGTGTTCATGGTGTGATTGAAATTTTGAGGCCAGAGGGTGTAGCTATTGACTTCCTTTCTAACTGTAATGGGGCAGTGCTTGCAGTTGAGGAAAAAAACCCAAGTCTTTACCAGTGTTACAGTAGTGTTTTGCATACTGTTTTTGTCATAGAAAGTTTCTTTTATCCTGTGGTTAAGATACAAAAAGGTTTTAAATTCCCCTATATGAAAGCATGAAGCATCCTGTCAAGTCTCTTTCATGCCACCAGCAGTTGCCTGTTGCATGCAGATGAATTCAGACACCCGACTCCTGTGCTTTTGATGCTGTAGACATGGTGCAAGTAGTGTTTAATTTTACATGGTGCTCTGCACATGCTGTCTAAAAATTCTGTTCTGTTACCTGAATTCTAGAAACAATTGGGAGTTTTGCATGTACTTCTTTTTTCACTGTGTAATACATTGTTGAGTTTAGTATCTTGGTGTTGCTTTTAGGATTCTGGTAACTGTTGGAGCAGGTCCAGAGGAGGCTGTGAAGATGACCAGAGTGATGGAGCACCTTTCCTTTAAGGACAGACTGAGAGAGTTGAGGTTGTTCAGCCTGCTGAAGAGAAGGCTCGAGGGAGACCTTAGTGGAGCCTTCCAGTATTTGAAGGGGCTTACAGGAGAGCTGGAGAAGGACTTCTGACAAAGGCATGAAGTGATAGGATGAGGGGCTATGGCTTCAGGCTGGAAGATGTCTGATTTAAGAGTAGACATGAGGAAGAAATTCTTCCTCATAAGGGTGGTGAGGCAGTAGAATAGGTTATACAGTGAAGCTGTGGAGATGCCAAACCTGGGAGTGTTGAAAGCCAGGTTGGATGGGGCCTTGAGCAAACTGACCTAGAAGGAGATGTCTCTGCCCATGGCAGTGGGGTCGAAACTAGATGATCTTTAAAGATCCCTTCCACCCCGAATCATTTTATGATCTGCATGATCTGTGTTTTGCTGTTTGAATTTCCTTAGTAGATGCTTAAATCTACCAGTTTCTGAGGTGGAAACCTGAACTCCTAACGTTGTAAATACCACTCCAGGAGTGTGTGCCCTGCACAAACCCTATGGAGAGAGGCTGAGGGAGCTGGGACTGTTTAGCCTGGAGGAGGCTCAGGGGAGACCTCCTTGCTGTCTACAACTACCTGAAGGGTGCGTGAAGCCAGGAGGAGGTTACTTTCTTCTCTCAGGCAACCAGTACCAGAACAAGAGGACACAGTCTCAAGCTGTGCCAGGGGAAGTTTAGGCTGGAGGTGAGGAGAAAGTTGTTGCCTGAGAGAGTCATTGCCTGCTGGAATGGGCTGCCCAGGGAGGTGATGGAGTCAGCGTCCCTGGAGGTGTTCAAGGCGGGTTTGGACGTGGCACTTGGTGCCATGGTCTGGTCTTGAGGTCTGTGGTAATGGCTTGGACTTGATGAACTTTGAGGTCTCTTCCAACCTTGGTGATACTGTGATAAAGCAAAGTGCAGCTGCACCCTTACTGGCTACATGTTGTGAAGTTCAGCTTTCACTCTCAGTAAAGGCTTTCTTTGGCTCTTTTGTTGTTCTTCCTAACACAGAAAATGTTGGAGAATGAATGTTGGTCAGAAAAAAACCCAAAAATTCTTGTTCCACCTGTAATAATGTAATTTTTTTTTACTGGAATGTTGCTGTAGGCCTTTCATGATTTAATTCTCAGTTTCTGTATTTTTTTTTTTCTGAAGGAATTCACATGAGCGTTCTAGAATTGAAATGTATTAGAAGCACCAACCTATGGTTCTGCAAGTCCCTTTTTTATTTCTGATGAGAAGGTAATGATGTCTGCATTCATTTAGGACAATTTGAGCATGATAATATTATCAGATTGTGGAAGAAGTATGAATTAAGTAGGGAATTGGTTTATTGTCCAAAAAAATCCCTGTGGACTGCAGCTTGTGCAGGAACTGTATGCTGAAGGAGCAGAAAGCAATACAGTTTAAAATGCAGGGCCTGTGTTCTTCAGGGAAAAGATCCAGTGGGAAACAAGTGATGTAATGAAATAAAAATTCTTGAATCTGATTCCTTTAGCACATGCCATCAGTCTGCCCATCTGTTAATTCCTTTACAGTTGCGCTTGAGCTCTTTGGCCAGTTCTGGCAAGAAAAAGATCTGGGAGGTAATAAAGTGCCTGGAAGTTTGGAGCAACTCAACTAGATGGAAGAGAAGTCCATGTTAGTGCTTCATGTTGGTGGTGAGGTGGAAGAGCTCTGGTGGCCATCAGACTGCTCTCTAGCAAAAAGAAAAAACCCAAAACATTTATAGGGGATCTCATGGAAGTGATTGATAAAGGTGTATGAGACCAAAGATAGTTGTACTATTTGTGTAGTAGCTTTATTATTTAATTTGGTTCTAAAATAAACCTTAAGGCTTCTTAGAATTTCAAAGCTTACTGAGAAAAGATAGGAACTTCTCTTGAACTGTGTTTTCTTCCAAATCAGTCCACATTTGGATGAATGAAGGCTTGAGTGAAGGGACAGAAATTTGTATGTTGGCAGGGAAGAGTTTTGATCAAGTCCATGCAGTTTCTGCAATAAAAAAAATACTGGAAGTGATTAAAGTCAGTTTTAAAATATGTCAGATGTGTGGTCTGCTAACAGTGTTCATGCAAAACTGAGCTTAGTCTACATGGAAGAAATGATAGAGAAACTGAAGGAAAAATTGAGGTTTTGAGTTTCTTCCAATTGCCTCAATTGTCTGGAGAGATGACAAGATGGGCAGAGTTTATAGAACTTCATCTTGGAGTCATCTGTTTTGTTTTTTTTTTTTTTAAGAGTAAACCCGGTATTTTGAACCTCTGAAAACTTAGTGTATGGAAGCAAGGTTATAGGGTCTAAACTAAAACTCTGTTTGTCAAACATGATTTGGAAACTTGATTTACAGGGTGCAGAGATGTTAGCTTGTGTTGGTTTTGTTTGTTTGAGGTACCTCAGATTCATCTGGAGTGATTCATGCTGATGAATTCCATCAGCATTTGTTAGCCTAGCCTCTGGCACTCTGCAGCTTACTGAAATCTGGGGGCAGGCAGAAGGAAAAGCTAGACACAACAGTTACCTAGCTGTATTGGTTAACAAGCTGTTTTTGTTTATCTCTTCTTCACTTGGGAGTGACAAGTGGTGATACTTGTTTCTCTGCAGGGTTCTGTAGCTGAAGTGTGATAGATCTCTGCACTGCCTTATGTTGACTGTAATCAATACAACAAATTGACTGACAGCTTTGAAAATCTAACCCATAGTATCTGTATTTGGTGGCATGTGCAACCTACTATGTTTTACACTTTATCCCTCTACAAAAGCGTAGAAGTGCAGGTATGAAGAATGTTGATCAGTAGTAATCTAAAGTTTTAGGATCTGTGTCCCCTGTCCATACAACTACAGAAAAAAAAAAGGTCCTGAGTGACTTTTTTTCTTCCTTGTGATGCTATAGGTTTACAATCAATGTGTTCTGTTAAGGACTCTTTTTATATATTCCCTGTGTATAGGGATTCAGTTTTTAAATGTCACAGTCCTAAAATTTGCTTGAAAGCAGGGATGCTGCTGTAATGTTTGGCAAGAGCTGGGCTTCAAACTGCAGCCAAGAAGCCACTGCTAGTAATGCCTTCAAGTGGTAGCTCTCTCTTCAGTGCTATGCAAATGCTCCCAAGGTGTGAGTTCTGCTTGAGCCTTGAACTTGGGAGACCAGAGGTGGGAACAGGAGAAAGGCATTTGGAAAGGCTCCTGTGAAGGGTGCTTGCAGATCTGTCTTGGCATGGATTTGAAGTAGTTATGGAGTGTGTTCAGCATGCCTGGGCCTTGCCAGTCAGTGTGAAGCTGCTCTTAAGGAGGTTGCTACCAGAGCCTAGATCTCCTGCTGCTGTGGAAAGCCTCCAGTGAGATACTAAGCTATGTACTCACCTACTACATGTGAAATTCACTTGCAAATGGTGTTCTAGCATTTTTATTACAGGTATCATGACTCTGATCATTACTTGACTTTCAAGAAAGCTATTCTGTGATGAGCTAAGGCTTTCATTCTGAAATTTAACCCTTTGAGCTGGTAGTGCTCAGTGTTAACCTGTGTACTCCTGTTTGAGTCTTTCAGACTTGTGTCCTACCTCATGGGAAATGAAACAGAGTGGACATGCACTGCCTTTTTTCTTGATGTGAAAATGGCTTCTGCCTAGTCATTAGAGCACTGAAATTAAAGTCTCATCTTCTGCATTTTGGGGCAGTGGAGGAAGTTAAAAATGCTAGGATGCTGTAAAGACAGAGGGGAAGGGATGACTGTAGGTAAATAGTGCAAAAAAACCCTGTGAACTCATAACATTTAAAACCAGGCTTCACATCTGCACTGTCAGAGCACTGAAATGATGGAGACTGACTGTTGCTTAAGATAAATATTTTTTTGTTACTCAAGTACATCCATGGGGAAAACAAAGAAAACAACAAACCCTAAACAAACAAAACCAACCAACCCAAACACTAGAAAACATCAATAAAACAAAACTCAACCAAACCAACCCCTGTATGCTTTGAATAGCAAATTAAAGATGTTCTATGAAAAATAAGATCAACCCCACTAGTCAGTATGTTTGCCAGGATGCCAAAATTGATTGTCAGGGTTTCTGTTGTGTTGCTTTGTGGTTTATTTTCAGGTCAGTGATACAGTTAAGTGAAAGATGTTAGGAAATTCTGAATAGTAGTTAGGATTAGACTTCAGCTTCCACTTGAAGCTTACGTTTCTGACTGACTGTCCTGTACAGCTCTTTCTTGCCCTGCTAATGGACTGCCTTCCAACTGAAGGAAGGGAAAGGCAGGGGATGCAGAGGAGGGTGATTATTTTGCTAACTGAGAAACTTGAGTTGGTTCCCACATGCTCTGGTAATTTCAGTGATTTTTATTTCCTCTTTTTGGCAAGCTTCAGGAGGAGCTCAGTTAGTGTAATGGCCTGGCAAGTGAGACTTTCTTAACTGCAAAAGCTATACTTGGTTCCAAAGGTCAGTCTGCTCTTGTCCTCTATGCAATGTCAAAGTTGGATTTGGAAGTAGAACACCTATTGAAGTGTTGAGAACCTGCTGTGCATTTCATTTGAAGATACCTTAATATTCAATAGTTCTTGTACTTACCAACAGTAGTAATTTTACTTTTAGTTCTCATCTTAGAGTGTTATTTCAGAGAAAACAGAAACACCACTTCCTTCTTACTAGGCTGCAGTAGTTGTCCTCTGCAGCCTGACATTAGCTCCTGCTTTCTGGGGTCATCTTGCAGGTAGCTCAGTCAGTGCTTTGTACACAAACAGTTCAGCCTTCTGAGCACCTCTTGGTCCCAGTAAGAGGATATTGGGCTGTGAATTAAGGTGTTTTCAGTGTGGTCACACTTGATTAACTTTATTTAAATCTTGTTTTCAGAGATTGCTAAATTATTGAGGAGATTTAACTATTAAATATATTTGCTGTGTAAATAAATATCCCAGTACATTGAAAGAGTGTTCTCTGTAATCACCAGCGCTAGCATTGTATTTTCTTGTGTTTCTGTATCACTGGGCACCACTGAAAAGATCCCTGCCCCATCCTCATGAGCTTCCTTCTTTAGATATTGATCAGCATTGATAAGGTCCCCTCTCAGTCTTCCCTTTTCCAGGTTGAAGAGTCCTGCTTCTCTCAGCCTGTCCTTGTAAGAGAGATCTTCCAGTTTCGTGATCATCTTTGTAGCCTGTATTGGACTCTCTCCAGTAATTCCATGCCCCTCCTGAACTGAGGTGCCCAGAACTGGACACAATCCTCCAACTGTGGCCTCACCATGGCACAGAATAGAGGGACAGGAGAACCTCCCTCGATCTGCTGACCACGCTCAATGCATCCCAGGACATTGGACTTTTGGCCATGAGGACACATTGCTGGCTCATGGTGAACTTGTCCACCGGCACTCTTGGGTCCTTCTCAGCAGAGCTGGTTTCCAGTGGGTCAATGACCCCCTTACCTGTACTGTTGGAGGGGGTTATTCCTTTCCTGGGGCAATACCCTGCACTTGCCTTTGTTCAACTTCCTGAGGTTCCCTCTGCCCTGCTCTCCAGCCTGTCCAGGTTTTGCTGAATAGCAGCACAGCCTGGCGGGTTGTCAACCACTCCTTCCAGTTTGGTACCATCAGCAAACTTGCTGAGAGTACACTCTGTCCCTTCATCCAGGTTGTTGATGAATGTTCACAGCTTTTTGTAGCAATTTCAATGGTAGGAAAGAATTCAGAGTGGAAATCCTATTCCAGCCTCTTCCTGCTCTCTACTCAGTTTGTAGGAACTTTTATTCACTGTCAGTCTTGTCAGCTGAGCAATGAAAATATTTTTTTTTCAGACATGCTTTTCCTTTTATTCTTGTACAGTCCTCAATTTCATTTACTAAACCAAACCACATTTCCTCTGGAGCTTCACCATTCTCATTTAACAGCCTACACCTTATTGGTAAACTCTGAAATATATTTCAGTTGCTTTTGAAGTGCTTTTTAAGTAATCACTATCTACAACTGTGGTTAATGGTAACTCTTAACTCCATCATCTACTGTAGAAGGCTTTTTCCTCTTCTATATTTGGGACAACAAGGGTGAACCAAACATTGACCTTGCTAGACCCTTGTAACTTCTAGTGGAAAATAATTGCTTTCCAGATACGAGAAACATTTTTCTGATGTGGAAGAATGGAGACACTAATGAAGATGTTTGTTTGTGGCTTCTGTGTGCTTTGCTTTGCCTTTTTTTTTTTTTTCCCCAAGTCACTGAAATGTCATTACAAGGAAGAAAATATTAATTGCTCCTTATAGAGTGGCAGCAAAAGCCTTTCACAGAAAGATAGAATGTAGAAACAAAATCATCAAGGTGGGAAGTGACCTTTTAAGATTGTTGAGTCCAAATGTTGATCAAACACCACCATGCTCACTAAACCATGTCCTGAAGTGCCACATCTACATGTTTTTTGAACACCTCTAGGGGCATTGACTCCACCTCCCTGGGCAGCCTGTTCCAATGCCTCACCACACTTTCAGTGAAGAGTTTTTTCCTGTTTTCCCCCAATATCCAATCCAAACTTGGTTGTTACATTGGGCAGTAGTGCTAGTAGAAATTCCTATTACTGGCTCCAAGCGTGCTGATTTCTTGACTAGATAGATGATATGATAAATAGATTTGCTTATATAGGAACTTTTTCAGTTCACTTGGGTCCTCAATCCAGTCATGGTTTACTGAAATGTGTTTTCCATCTCTAACTCTTAAAAGGTAACCTTGGAGAGTTGTTTTTATGCATTGACATAACTAGAGATTGTGCCTTCTAGTGTGTTTTCTAGTGACAGACAGCTTGGTTACAAGCTTAATAGAGAAAGAAAGGTTTTCTTCAGCAAAGGATTTACCCTTTCAAAAAAATTGGTGCTCTAAGTTCTGAATGGCATCTTTTTGGAATGTGCTTCATTGTGTGCTGACGACGTGGGTTGACCTTTGTGTACAGCTTGTGTATTTGCTCATGTACAGAAAGTATCCGGAGTGTTAGGAAGTAAACCCCTTCCTTTCTGCAGACAGGAGCCACCGTTTGCCCTTTGGAAAGCTCACTGCAGTCTTTAGCTAAGAAGTGTAGGTACTTGAGAGATACCATTCTAGGAAAATCTTGCCTATCTTCTACTCTTTAAGTTTCCAGAGTTTGCGTATAAGGTGGGCAGATTCTGAGGCCAAGTTAAGATCCTGCACCTGGGTAGGCATGATCCCAAGCACAACTCCAGGCTGGGTGGGGAATGGCTGAGAGCAGCCCTGAGGAAAAGGACCTGGGGGTCTGGGGTGATGAAAAGCTCAACATGAGCCTGCAGTGTGAGTGCAGCCCAGACAACAACTGTGTGCTGGGCAGCAGC
The DNA here is from genome assembly GCA_013396675.1 of Eubucco bourcierii. Lineage (NCBI taxonomy): Eukaryota > Metazoa > Chordata > Aves > Piciformes > Ramphastidae > Eubucco > Eubucco bourcierii. The sequence goes on along the minus strand of VWZE01007629.1, from coordinate 79,879 downwards.
AAGAGCAGTGTGGGCAACAGGGCAAGGGAGGGGATTGTGCCCCTTTGCTCTACTCTCCTCAGACCCCACCTGGAGTCCTGTGTGCAGTTCTGGAGCCCCCAGCACACGAAGGACATGGAAGTGTTGGAGTGGGTCCAGAGGAGGCCACGAAGATGCTCAGAGGGCTGCAGCAGCTCTGGTATGAAGACAGGCTACAAGAGTTGGAGCTCTCATCCTGGAGAACAGAAGACTTTGAGGAGACCTTAGAGCAGCCTTCCAGTATCTGAAGGGGGCCTACAGGAAGGCTGGGAAGGGACTGTTGTCAAGGTCTTGTAACGACAGGACAAGGGGCAATGGGTTTGAACTGGCAGAGGGGAAATTTAGACTGGATGTTAGGAGGAAGTTGTTTGCAGTGAGGGTGGTGAGACACTGGCACAGGTTGCCCAGGGAGGTTGTGGCCACTCCCTTCCTGGAGGTGTTCAAGTCCAGGTTGGAGGAGGCCTTGAGTGACCTGTACTAGTGGGAGGTGTCTGTGCCTATGGCAGTGGGTTGACACTAAATGATCCTTGAGGTCCCTTCCAACCTTACCATTCTATGATAAGTTAAAAGTTGGAAGTTTTGTTTCTGACCTGCAATTTTAACTTAATTGACTCAAAACATAAAAAACCTGCAGTTTTTAACACCAGCAGAAGACATTGAACTTTGACAGGCAGTCTTTGAGAGACCATGATGCTTTGGGTGACCTCTTACTGTTACAGTTAATAAAGTTCCCAATTGAGCTTCAGCTTCATTGTATTCTTGGAACTTCCCCCCCATTATTTTGGGGGATTGGGGAAGCTGACCAACAGTGTAACAGCAAAAGCTGGATCTCATTGTCATATTTTTCCAGTCAAAGCTCAGTCTATGACAAGGAATTCTTTGGGCAGCTGGATGTTGAGACCTCTGAAATCTGCTAAAGTTTGTGTGTCCCCTCAGTCATTGTGTGGTAACTCATACTGAAATGATCTGTTGACTTTTTGATACTCCAAACTGGACATGCAGTGTGGAAGCCTTGCTTTTTAAATCCAGGGCAGAAATTCATCAACTTCTAGTTTAAAATGTTTACAACACAAATGGCTTTTGGTTTTGCATTAAATGTTTTGAGGGAAGGTGTTTAGGAAATTGAATGGTGAAGGCTAAAATCATAGAGTCATAGAATGGTTTAAGTTGGAAGGGACCTCAAAGATCATCTAGTTCAAACCCCCACCATAGGCAAGGAAAATGGAATCCCTCTGTTCATTGTGTGCTTACTTGAAGGAACTTGCATCAGTTCTTGCACACTTGCACAATAACCTTTGAAGCAGAATCTCCTAAGGATGGTATTAATGCAGAAAGGAGATCTCTCTTGTAAATAAGAGAGGGATTGTCAGGCTAATTGAAGATCATCAGGAAGAGTTTTCAGTAATGGCAGATTAAATTTTCAAGTACACAGACTGACTTAGAAGACAGTTTGAAGAGACTCAGTTTTAAGCAATAACTGCAGCTTACTGTTGAAGATACTTCTCTGGCAGCAGTTTCTGAGCTCCTCTTTTCATCTGAAGGCCTGCAGTGAATACTCAAGCTTGCAAAAACTTTGGTGGCACAATCATAGAATGGTAGGGGTTGAAAGGGACCTCTGAAGATAGAGGCCAGCATCCCTGCCAGAGCAGGATCCACTCATTCTATGCCTCTTGGAGTTTACAAGTATTTTGATACTAATTTTTAGTGGCAGCTGTCAGGCCAACACTTACAATTCCTGGAAATGTCCTACTGCTCTGTACTGTTGGTTCCTGTGTGTTTATCTGCAATAGTTAGATGTTTGTGTATGAATTCCAGTGCTACCTAAGCACTGGCCAGGTTGGGGGAGAGGCAGGGGGGATAACAACTTGTCTTAGGTCTTCCTGAGAACAGATCTGAAAAGGAATGCCAAAAAATTATGGGTTAATAGTGGCTGCTGATTTCATGGGAAGAATTGCACAAATTGCACTTCTTATCATATGGTACAGTAAGAGACTTTTAATATACTCTGTTGAATACCATATTAGAGTTTGAGTACTTGTAGGGAATAAATACTGGGGAATACTTTATGGCTCTTAACTGATAATGACACTGATCCCTGTAGAATCATACTAAAATATTGTTTAAGAACCACCTGGTTGATGTAATTTTTAGTGCAAAACAGCAATCTTAATTTCCCAGATCTCATTTCCCTCCTTCCCATTTTCCTTAGCTGTTGACAGCATTTTTCCACAGTGCTTCAGGCCCTTTTCCAGCTCAGGATAGGCTGCCCCACACCTTCTGCCAGCATCCCTGCTGCCAGCCCTGCAGGGTGCCAGGTCCTTACTCGCTCCAACCTTCCTCTCCTGGAGGCTTCAGTGCTCATTCTGCTCCAGCAGTAACCCCCTTCTCCATAAGACCTTCCCAAATATCTTCTCTCTCCAAGATTTCTCGAGCTTAGATAGTTACCATGTGTTGTGAGGAAGTCTGTCTGTTCCACCTAGCAATAGTTGCTAAGCAGGACATTTCTCCTAGCCCCTTGTCAGCACAGAGCAGTTCAGATTGTTTGACTTGTATGAGGAGATTTTTATTCTTATTTTTAATATCTCAGGCTCTTTAATCTCCTTCTTTAAGTGTTTTTGCTGAAGTCACATTCAGTTTGTGCTGTGTTGCACTACTACTATTTCCCCTTTGTTTTGTAATTAGTTGTTGCAAGGCAGGAGAGAATCTTTAGCATGTCCATCTTCAGCTGAACCTGGGTAGCTTTGTTGTACACAACTTGCTGGCAGTGGCGAGAAGGGGAGAGACTGGTTTGGACTCTGGCCTTTGCTTGTTTCTGAGACAACAAATCAGAATGAGATGGTTAGGATTTGGTTTGGGTAAAGCAAATGAGCAGTTGCTATTTGACCACACATTTTGTTTGACCCTTGTGTACAAGTTTGTTTTATTTACAGGCTGCTTTTATAGCAAAAGTTTCCTTTCACAGTTGAAGTCCTTTTTAGTCATCTGGCTGCTAAACCAAAGTGTGAGTTTGGCCACCTGTTCCTCTAGCCATTTCTCCATACTTTCTCAGGATAGAAAAGGCTTTTTGAGTCACACAGATGTTCTTCCTTGAGGCAAAGCATGAGAGCTGATGCAAACAGAAGGCTGCCCTTCTTGTACTCATCTCACCCTCTGTTATCCTTATCCTGCTCTTAGTGAAGGAGCAGCTGAGCTTAGGAACAGAGGGACCCAGAGGTCCACTTCCTATGGGCCTGTTTTTGCTTGTTCCTTGACTTCATGTTGGGAGGTTTGGGTTTCTTCTTCTGTCAGTAGAGAGATTTTTAGGATCTCAAACACTTTCAATAAATAACACATTCTAATTTTAAGTTATTTTGAGCTGTAACTGGTAGATAAAGCTTTGTCTGTCTGTTTCAGAAACGTTTGTTAGGTAATTCTGATGAAGTGCAGATTACTCACAGAGACAACTCAAAATAATCACATAAACAGGTATGCTTCTGGGAAAACACATTTCATAGAATAAACCTGGAATCACAGAATTGTTTGGGTTGGAAGAGACTTAAAGATCATCTAGTTCAACACCCCTGCCATGGGCAGAGACACTTTCCACTAGACAGGTTGCTCAAAGCCTCAACCAGATCTGGCTTGGAAGTCTTCCAGGCATGGAACCTCCAGAGCTTCTCTGGGCAACCTGTTTCAGTGTTTCACCAACCTTGTAGGGAAGAATTTCCTCCCAGTATCTAATGGTATGAAACCTTCACCCCTCATCCTGTCACTCCATGCCTTCATAAAAAGCATCTCTCCAGCTAGTTGATGTATTTTCTGTATTTCTCAATCTCACCTGGAAAGGGGCAATAGAAGATAGGCAGTCAAGACAGAAGGAAAAGTACATGCTGGAATAGAGTGGTTGTTTTCAGATTGGAAGTAAATAGACAAAGAAAAACTACTCTATTTCTGCAGTTTCTGAGGACCCCATTTACCTCTGAACAGGGCTGTAATCATTTATTACATGTGGAGAAACTTCTTTATGGTGAGAGTGACAGAGCCATGGAACAGGCTGCCCGGAGAGGTTGTGGGGTCTCCTCTGGAGGCTTTCAAAACCTGCCTGGATGTGTTTCTGTGCAGCCTGCCCTAGGTCATCTTGCTCTGGCCAGGGAAGTTGAAGTCAATCTCCAGAAGTCCTTTCCAACCCCTAGCACTGTGAGATTACAGAAGGCAGCTGACAGTGCTCAGATAGGTTTAAAGGGGAGTCTGCCATTTAAGACCCCAAAGTAGATGAACCCGTATACTTTTGACAAAGAAGGTAGCATTTTCTCCTGATGGTGAAAGATTGCTCATAATGTGTTTAAAATTGGACCCCTAAGCATTCAGATCTCATGAGAACACAGAAAGCATCTTCACAACTGTTTCTAAATGAGTTTAAGATTCACATGGTATGAGTTACGACATTAAATAGTTGATGTTCAGCCTGGTTGCAGAAGCAGCAGCAATGAAGAGGGGAAGAGAAACAGCACAATTTAAGGGCAGCTTTTGTGCTTGCTTTCAGTGAGATTTAGGATGTTCTTGTTTCCTTTTTTTTCCCTAAGAATGCATAATTTGGCAGCTTCGGAAGTATTATTTTGAAGAATGTTCTGCAGTTCTGTCAGTTTATCTTGTGGAGTTGACACATGCTTGGACTGGGAAGGGAGACTGAACAGGAAGGAAGGTCCTTGTTCCTGAATGTCATTGCTGCATAGCTCTCATATCCTCGAGGATCACTAGGACAAAAGCTGAGTCAGAGCACAGCAGCAGCCTGCGCTAGAGCAAGACATGGCCCAGATCAGGATTTTGGACTGCATGATCAATCACAACTGGAGCTTTCTCTGTAACCTCTATTGTGCCTGGAGTGGTCAGGTTTGTTGTTTGCTTCTCCTTAAAATTATTAATATGATTGTGTAATTTAGTAAAGGGGGGGGAAAAGGCGCTGGAGATGCTCTCTCCCCACCCCCAATCCTATTGATGTAATATTAGAAATGTTACCTTTTACTAAGGAGTTCTCTGGACTTCCTAAGCATACAAAGCTTTGACTATATAATTGCCTTTATTTTTTTTAACACTTTGAGTAATTTAGATTGTTCTCTTAGAACCTTAAGCTTTGAGGGGGTTTCACTTGGAGTTGCATAAAAAGATCAATACCAGCTACAGGGAGGGGAGATATGCCAGGATAAACTGCAGTGGTAATAAATAAAAAGCTCACTTGCTTTTTCTGCTTTAACAGGACTCATATCTTGGCTGTTTGAAAATATTGGTCATGAATATGTTTAAAAAAAAAAAAACAACATTGTGAAGGGAGACTATTTCAAACATCCACAGGATCTTATTCAGTTGTTAATGTGGGTAGATTGATAGCTAACTGATGGCTAATTGACTGGCTTACTGCAGAACTGGGGGGGGGGGGAGAAGAATGGGCTGAAACAAAAACCTGCCTAGATTTCAGATGAACATGTTTTCAAATAGAACCCACTTCCTAAAGGATTTTAAATTACATGTGCAGTTGTAATGCTGCTTTCAAGGTACTTCAGGTATTCCCTGCATTTCTCATATAACATTTCAGCCAGTAACTGAAGAAAATCTGATTGATTCTCTTCTGTGGTGTAAGGGGGAGGTGAGCACTTGTTACGAAGTTGCAGTTTCAGCCGAGTAACTAGAGGCAGAGGATAGGGAAATGTTCCCACCATAGACAAGTCCTTTGAAATAATGCACCAAACAACCCCTGGATGTGTCATACCTGTACTGGAACTTCTTAATTGGAAAAATACATTGCTGTGGTGGTGTTGGGTTGTTTGTTGTGTTTTTGGTTTTGTTTCTAGATGATGCAAAAGCTGATTCATAACGTCTGGCTTTCTTGAGTTATTTCCTTAGTGTTATTCACAGATAGTATCACGTTGAAAGGGACCCTCAAAAGTAATCTTGTCCAACCCTGCTGCAGTCAGCAGGGACACCTCCAGATAGGTCAGGCTGTCCATGGCCATGTGAAGTCTGATCTTGAATGGCTTCATGGACGAGGCCTCAACCACGTCCCTGGGCAACCTGTTCCAGTATTGTGCCACTCTTGTTATAAAGAACTCCATTCTGATGTCCATCCTAAATCTGTCCTGCTTCACAATCGTTGCCCTTCTGAACAGTGCCTCCCTAGCCTTCCTGTGTGTTCGCTTCAGATACTGAGGTGTAGTCTTCCTGAAGCCTTTTCTTCTCTAGGCTGAACAGCCCCAATTCTTTCAACCTGTCTTCATAGGAGAGATGCTTCAGCCCTCTGACCATCTTGGTGGCTTCCCATGGACCTGCTCCACCAGTTACATGTCTCTGTTGTGTTGGGGGCCCCAGAGCTGGACACAGCAGTGTAGGTGAGGTCTCACCAGAGCAGAGTGGCAGAACTGCCTCTTTGGGTCTGCTGGCCGTGCTGCTTCTGATGCAGCCCAGAATGCGATAGGCCTTCGAGGCTGTAAGTGTGCATTGTTGGCTCATGTCCAGCTTCTCATCCAGCAGTAGCCCCAAGTCCTTCTCTACAGGGCTGTTCTCATTCTTATCATCCCCCAACCTGTATTAGTAACAAGGATTACCCCACCCTGGATCCAGGACCTTGAACTTTCAGGATGGAGAAGAAACAAAAGGCTTTCTTTCTCTTAGAACCTTGATTTTCACAGGTGCTTAGCTGATTTAAGTTTAACTTGCTGACATCCTATGCTTCAGAGCAATCCAGAAGAAAAAAAGAAAAGACTCATGATGTCGGCAGTTCTGTGAAGTGTTAAAATGAGTTTGATGTTTGATATACCTAGAGGGAAAGGAAAGAGAGACTGTGAGCAATTTGAAGTGGAAGGTTTAACTAACACACATGCACACACATTCTTCCTCAGCTCTTTGATCTTCTAGGTATTGAGTATGTAATGGCTGTGTAGGTTGGTTTTGGTGTTGTTGGGTTCCCTGTTAACTATAAATTCTAATGAACTGCTGCTTACAGTTTTCTTTGAAATGAAGCTGAAAGTGCATTTAGGGGATATTACAGTGCAGCTACTCTATTCCTATTGCACTGACATGCTATGGCAGAAGTGGAGGCTGTCAGGCCTGGTGAGACAAGTGTGCTGCCTTGTGTACTGACTTTGCTTTTCACCTTCTCCACCTAGAAGTGTCCAAGGAAGTTGGTAGTGAGGATAGCAGGTCAGTGACCTGTGAAGTCTGAGACTAACAGCTTCTCCTCAAGTGGAACCTTAAAACACAACTCTGGTTTGACTCATGGTCTCTGTGAAGTAGCAGGTTACACAGTCTTTTTTAGCAATGTCCATCCATCCTGACCTCAGTAAAACATCAGGGGATGAGTTAGTGCTTGTGATCTGAGAGCTAAGTCGAAGACCTGCCTCCCTTACAGAAAAACAGATTTTCTTATGAACAGTTATCAAAAATACATAATTAAGCAAATACAAAGCTAGACAGTAGTCTGTGTGTTTTACTAATGGTTTCTCAAATCAGGTTACAGAACTATTCAGAGGTTTAATTTTGTTTTTACTATTTAGTCCCCAGAATGCATTTCCTGAAGTTTGTTTTTTAAAACAAGAAGTGAACAAGTATGAAAAGGACAGGAATATTTTCTTCTGTCTGCCAGGACAATTTAGATTTTACAAAAAGCACTTTGATACTGCAACATGAAAGTGATTGGAAGCAGTTGACCTTTGCTCTCTGGCACAGCAAGCTGTTGTGTGTATTCAGATGTGTGCAAAGGATATGCAGTGTTTCGTGCTAAACCAGAAACCTCAAAAATCAAATTAGTAGATGATGTAAATCAGTGTAGTTCTGTTGACATCAATGAGTTGCAGTTTGTAGTTCAAACTTGGGATGGTATTGATGGCTATCCATGAATCATCCCTCAGAAGCTTTCTGTGGTAATGTAAGGGTACAAAAATAAACCAGATTGCACACAGAGTTTGCCTTTGTTCATGGGACAGGTTCATAACCTACCTTCTGACCTTTCTGCAAGTGAGTTACTGCGAAGTACCAAAGTGTCTTGCTTCTCTACTGTGTCATGTGTCGCTTTTGACTTGGGGACAGGAGGTAGATTCAAGTGACTGTCTCTTGGGCAGTTTCAGACTTGAGTGTAATTGCAAATGTCAGACGAGTGAAGGTGAGGAGCATGTACAGAGTTTGTATCTTGTGGGAGACCATTGTAAAGAGGTCGATCAATGCACAAATTCGTCTCTGGATTTAGCCAGTCCACACCATGCGTATCACAGCTGATTAATCCCATTATCAATATAGCCTGGCCCTGGTCAGCAAGGAAGTCCTAGTGTGGGCTTTTTTTTTTGTTTCTTATTTTTCCTTTGTTTATGGAGTTGTCTCAGTCATAACAGCATACTGGCTGAAATCAAAGCAAGAGGAGTTCTTCAGCAAATGTGTGGAAGTGCTAAATAATGTTTTACTCAGTACTCTTCAGCCTGGAGAAGAGAAGGCTTCGAGGGGACCTGATTGTAGCCTTCCAGTATCTGAAGGGGGCCTACAGGAAGGCTGGGGAAGGATTATTTACAAGGTCCTGCAATGACAGGACAAGGGGCAATGGGCTTAAACTGGCAGAGGGGAGATTTAGACTAGATGTTAGGAGGAAGTTCTTTACAGTAAGGGTGGTGAGGCACTGGAACAGGTTGCCCAGGGAGGTTGTGGATGCTCCCTCCCTGGATGTGTTCAAGGCCAGATTGGATGAGGCCTTGAGTAACCTGTACTAGTGGGAGGTGTCCCTGCCTATGGCAGGGGGTTGGAACTGGATGATCCTTGAGGTCCCTTCCAACCTTACCATTCTATGATTCTATGATAAGTTAGGCTTATCTTCAGTAGGATGTGGGAGCTACCCCCTCTGTCCTCTTTAAGGACAGCCTTTGTCAGCCTTCAGCATGCAGGTGAACTCTTGAGATGCTTACTGTGGCTATTCTTCTGGCCATGATTGGATATATTCTTATACTATATCTAAAGCAATACATAACACTTCTTCAGATGGTTGGAAGAATTACTCATAGATGATGGAAAGTAGATGCTAGAACAACTTTATTTGTGATGAACAGAGGGAAAAAAAACTAATCTTGTGTTTAGGTGTTAGGTCATGGTAGACCACAGCTTGAATGTGTGTTGTCATCTTACCAGAAAAAAGCATTGCTCATCACTGTGCTCTGAGCAGGCTTTTGTTATTGAGGAGAGCAGACCCCCTCCTATTCGAGTCTCAATTAGGTCTTTGCTGAACAGCATTGGCCTTTATTTTTCTTCTTGCTGCATCCTGATCTCTAAAGCAGTGTAAATACCTAAAATGTCAATTTCTCATCCACCTATCTTGGGAGTCCTGTAAACTTAGTTGGCCACTTTAGCTGCACAGAGTGTACCTGACCATTGACATCATTTGGCTTGGAGGAACCTTCTCATCAAAGACTATACTTATGTACATGGAAGTAGATGAGTATGTTGTGACACTAGAACAGCCAAGATCTTTTCTTTCTTTTTTGAAGAAACAGTTTTGAGTTCATTCTTGTGGGCAGTGTTTCCTGTGAGGCACTGTGTGAGAAGGAGATGTTGCAGTGCAGGCCTGTCCAGCTTTCCAGCCCCAGAACACAGCAGTACTGCAGCAGCAGCTGCACTGCAGCTATTTCTTTTCCTTCAGAGAATCCCTAATAACATTACAAAAGCCTCTCAGTCTTGTGACTGTGTCACTTGGAGGATGGAATAACAAAGGTGGCTGCATTCCTTTGGAGATACTCGCAGCCGATAACGGTTTTGAAATGTGATATTGATGTTGTCTTACTGTGCTCTTCTGTTTATCTGCTGCCTGGAGGAGGGAGGGAATATGACCTAAATCTTGCCTCATAGCAGTGTAGGGTGTGATGTTTTCAAGTTTATTGAGCAAAAGGTGTAAAATCATCGCAGGAAATAGTTGGTGGCTTTACTCATTGTGGGAATTGACACTGCTGGAGAAACATTTTGTAATGCTCAGGGGTACAGGGAAGCAACTTGGCGACAGTAAGCAATTCCAGCCCTAGTAATGGGCATGCAGAGTTCCTAAAAAAGCAAATATATCTGTGTTTTTAAAATAGATTTCTTCTCTATTTCCACACTGACTCTGGACGGAGAGATACAGATGTAGATTTAGTCACCATATCAGCCGTTCCTGCTGACCTGCTCAGTGCAAACTGCAAGGAGATAGGAAGGTCACATATGATCACATCATAAGCTAACATTCAAAAGCTTCTGGATTTGCAGCTAAACTGAAAATCCCGTGGCAAACTTTCTCCCCTTTATCCTCTTAGTGATATCTTATCTCTGGGCATAAAGATTTAAGATTATTTTTTTTTTTCAGGTTAATGACTTAGTCCTTTTTTTTTTTTTTAAGCTTCCAGTGCATTTTATCTTTGCAAGCAAAGTTCTTCCCTGGAAAAGTTGCTTTTCTGTCTCTGTTGTAAACACAAGAGATTGCAAAATTAGAGTCCAGAAATAATTTAACTGGGGTGTTTGGATTTGTGGCTTTGTACCTGTATTCTGATCTTATATTATTTTTTCTTTATAATAAACTCTAAAATTTTTCACTTCTGAGGCTTTTAAAACTTACACTGCAGTGATTTGCACATTATATAATATGTTCAAATATCTTGAAACATGGAACTGGGAGGATAGTTCAGTGCTGGGTTTGTCTGCAGGAGGTTGTGAATGGTCCTTGAATTAGAAAGCTTTAACACTGGATAGCTCCAGCTGTATATTTAGAGGAGGGAAGCTGTGTATGTGGGGATGTAAAGAATCTGAACATGATTCTTTTAGAAGTTTTGTGATGTCTTGAGCTATGTCCTCATTTAAACTTCTTAGGAAGTTGAAGCTTGGTACAAATAGTTCTTTTCTCAAGTCAGTTCTTAAAACTCCCCCCATGCATCTAGGTGAGTCTTTTACAAAGAGAATTGGATTCTGGGATAACAGCTTGCTTCAAATAGCTGCGTTTTTAGGGCAGCAACTTGGATTTTGTCTTCAAGTGTCGATTCTCAGATATTTCAAAGGCTTCCATTTGACTTCGGCCAGGTCAGAGAGATTTCTGCTGTACAGAGAGATTTCTGCTGTACATGAAGTAAAAGCTTGAGTGAAGCAGCAGTGTTGCAGAACTGAATTATCTTAACAGCTTGAGTGATCAAAAGCTACTGTGGTGTGCTTATGCAGTTGAAGTGGTGTGGCCAGTCTCATTTTTCTTGTTTTTAGAACAGTAATAAGCATTTTATGAATGCTTTTGTTGAAAGGTCTTATAAAGACAGGACGAGGGGCAATGGATTTAAACTGGCAGAGGGGAGATTTAGACTGGATGTTAGGAGGAAGCTCTTTCCAGTGAGGGTGGTGAGACACTGGAACAGGTTGCCCAGGGAGGTTGTGACTGCTCCCTCCCTGGCGGTGTTCAAGGCCAGGATGGATGAGGCCTTGAGTGAGCTGTACTAGTGGGAGGTGTCCCTGCCTATGGCAGGGGGTTGGAACTAGATGATCTTGAGGTCCTTTCCAACCTTACCATTCTATGATTTTATGAAAAGTTCAGTAGGTTGAGAGAACATCATCCTCATCCTCACATTTGATAGAGAGCAGGTGTGACATGTAGTGTTCTCTCACTGCTGAGCCCAGTAAAGCTTGTGCTCAGCATTGTAGCTGCATCATGGAGTAGCCTAGCCCGAACACTAGGGTTTGTAGTAGGGACAAGGAGGAAAAGTGGGTACTCTTTTGGGTCTTTGGGCCAACTCAAAAAATCTTTGATCCCAGACATACCCTGAGGCTACAGTGGAGAGAGAGAATATGAACTGAAGGAAATGCGTAGGCAGTTTCAGAGCTGACATGACTTTAAAGCTGTGGTGCATCTGGATACTGAACCAGGGGTCTGTGCACGTTAAATTTTGCCTGTGCAGTGATTTTGTTGTTCTTAATGGCTTCTGGCAAACCATTTCACCTGTAAATAGGAGTATAGGAATGGTTGGGAAAGTGTAGTGGAAGCTCTCTGGTAAGCTGTGTGTTTGAAGTCCGTGTTATTCTAGAAAAGGAGTGAGTACAAAGTGTATTGAAACTGACTTGTATTTTTGCAGTGGTGATCTTAGCTGGAGATGTTGGTGGTGTTCCTTAATGTTTTCTCCATTTGCAGGAAGCAGAGTGGGTCATGGGGGGCCTCATAGAGAAGGGTGACTAAGCTGGTGAGGGGCCTGGTGCACAGCCCTGTGAGGAGAGACTGAGGGAGCTGGGGCTGTGCAGCCTGCAGAAGAGGAGGCTCAGGGCAGACCTCATTGCTCCCTACAACTACCTGAAAGGAGGTTGTAGCCAGGTGGGGTTGGGCTCTTCTGCCAGGCAACCAGCAATAGAACAAGGGGACACAGTCTCTAGCTGTGCCAGGGGAGGTACAGGCTGGATGTTGGGAGGAAGTTCTTGCCAGAGAGAGTGATTGGCATTGAAATGGGCTGCCTAGAGAGGTGGTGGAGTCACCTCCACCGCCTGGTGGAGGTGTTCAAGCAAAGCCTGGATGGGGGGCACTTCATACCTTGGTCTAGTTGACTGGATAGGGCTGAGTGATGGGTTGGACTGGATGATCTTGGAGGTCTCTTCCAACCTGGTTGATTATGTGTTTCTAAGATATTCTGGGGTCTGTCAGAAAGTTTCCATAGGCTGAAAGAATGGAGCCCTTGACAGGCAGTGACTATGTGCAAACCACTCATAATTTGTCAGACTGCTGAGAAAGTTATTTTATCATGCGTTGAGTAACCTTAAAGGTTGTTTCAGTGCTGAGGGTCAGAAGCATAGTTTCTGGTCTCCTGTCTCTGATATTTCCAGATCAGGCTGTTAAGGTGAGGACAAAGCATTTCCTATTATTAACAAGCAACCCCAGAACAAGCAGAGAAGGAAAAGCTGCCCTCGGACTAAATTAAGATCACATGACATTTTGCTGTTTGCTACCAGCCCTGCAGATGTTTCCTCTCTTTCCACTTGGAGGATGTAGCTGTTGAGAGGAGGCTTTAGCTAACGAGCCTATAAGGAAACAAGGAAGCTCTCAATTTCTTTTTGTTTTTAATGTTGGTTTTTTTTTTCTGACTTCTGAAATTTAATGCTGTGAGCTCTGTGTTTTGTTATTGTAAATAGTAAAAGCAAGATCTAAAGAAAAACAGGTCGTGAAAGTAGTTTGCACTTGCTCTCTTGGTGCTGTTGCTTGAAGTTGACTCTTACTGTGTGGAAGTCATGATCTAAAATGGACTTAATTAGCATTGAAACAAATCTCAGTACCGTACAGGTTTTGAATGTCAACAAACAACTCCATATATATGTGCACACAAACTATAGTAGACTTTTTTTTTGTGTGTGTATCTGTATATAAACCCCCATACATTTATTTATGTGCTAGATTAGGGTCACCTTAGAGTTGAAGGAACTTGCTAGTATCTAATGTTTAAAGGGAGATCTGCTGTTAGTTTGTTCTGTTGCTCTGCTCTGGTGAGATCTCACCTGAAGTATTGTGTCCAGCTCTGAGGCTTCCAACACAAAAAAGACATGGACCTGTTGGAGAGTGAGTCCAGAGGAGGCCATTAAGATGATCAGAGATGTGGAACACCTCTCCTCAAGGACCAAGCTGAGAGAGGTGGTGGCTGTCCAGCCTGGAAAAGAGAAGGCTCTGGGGAGACCTTACAGCAGCATTTCAGTACCTGAAGGGGACCTACAAAGACTGGGGGAGGACTGTTTAGAAGGGCTTGTAGTGATAGGACAAGGGGCAATGCTGGTAGACTGGACCAGGGTGGATTTGATTTGGACAAAAAAACCAGTTCTTTACAATGAGAGTGATAAAATACTGCAGCAGGTTGCCTATGGATATGATTGAGGCTCCATCCCTTGAGACTTTCAAGATCAGACTTGATGTGGCTCTGGGCAGCCTGATCTAGTGGAGATGTCCCTGTTGACTGCAGGGGGGTTGGAAAAGATGACCTTTGAGGGTTCCTTCTAACATGATGCAGTCTGTGAACATGTAGACTGCAGTAAGGAAAGCTTAACCTGTGACAAGCTTCACGTCTGGAGGGTTTTGCTGTTTGGTTTGTGGACACCTTGACTTTACTGAGAACTGAAAATGTTGTTTGTTTCTCCTGGGGATGATTGTGTTTACTAAAACAGTACACAGGATCATGTATCCTCTGTCATTCTCCTCCCTATCCCCTCCAGCCAGCTCTGAGCCTGCATGGTGCATGGCAGTAATGCATGTCTCCTTCCTTCTGCCTCCCAACCATCTGCTGTCCTGGCACACACTTCGCTTCTGAAAGGCTGCAGATTGCCCACTGACTTCATACATTTGGAGCAGTCACCTACTGCTTTCTTGAGCCTTCCTCCTTACCTGGGCTTGGTTTGAGGCTATGGTTTATACATTTTATTGAGTTGGCTTGTTCTCTTCAGCACAGTTCAAAGACTGTGTTGATGGTGGTGTCGGTCTCTGCTTCTGGCAGGCAGCTACTGCCACTCTTACTGAATGCATCAGTGGGGACTGACCTGATGGAGAACACTGTAGGGGAAAGGGACCTTGAGGGGTCCTGGTGTACATAAGGCTGCCCATGAGTCAGCAATGTGCCCTTGTGGCCAAGAAGGCCAGTGGCATCCCAGGGTTGATTTAGAAGGGCTATGGTTAGTAGGTCGAGAGAGGTTCTCCTCCCCCTCTACTCTGCCCTGGCGAGGCTGCATCTGGAATATTGTGTCCAGTTCTGGGCCCTTCAGGTCAAGAAGAACCTCAGGGAACTGCTTGAGAGAGTCCAGAGCAAACCCACAAAGATGCTGAAGGCAGTGAAACAACTCCCTGCTGAGGGAACTGGGGCCCTTCAACTTGGAGCTGAGGAGCCTGAGAGGTGACCTCATTCATGTTTCTAAAGATGTGAGGGCAGTGTCAGAAGGACAGAACCAGGCTCTGCTCGCTGATGTCCAATGATAGGATAAAGGGCAGTGGGGGCAGGCTGGAGCAGAGGAGGTTCCACGTGAACATAAGGAGAAGCTTTTTCGGTGTGAAGGTGACAGAGCCTTAGAACAGGCTGCCCAGAGAGGTTGTGGAGACAGTGAAAACCTGCAAAGATGCATTCTGTGACCTACTCTAGGTGATCCTGCTTGGCAGGGAGGTTAGACAAGGTTCTGTATGATTAAAAGAATGTTTCAGGCTTGTATTCCATCTGGATGGGACTCACTGCTGTAAGGAAGGGGTAGGTTTGCTGCCAGGACCATCTCCTAGCAAATTATCTGCATTAACATTAGTTAGTCTCCTAAAAAGGACCTGTTGCTGTGACTGCTTGGGCTTAGTGCAATAAGAGAACATCAAAATGATTACAGACAGGCTCCTTTGAGACACACACCTAGACCTATGGTCACTCCAAGTGGTGTTCACATCTTTATTGTCTTGCCCATGCTATGGAGTGTCTTGTCTTGTTTTGTTATTAGACAAGACTTATTAGAGAACTAAGTGAGGAAAAGTTGCTCACAGAGCTCCTTGCTGCTGCTAGTGGCTGCTCAGGGCCCACCTGGCAAGCATGAGAAATGGCATTGCCCCTTTTTGCCCTTAAGCTTACGGCAATCACTAGTAATTTATTTCTGATATTGAAACCATTTGTTGTAGTAACTTTCTCTCCATCTGGAGTCATAAAGCATTTGGATCATGTTCCAGAGAAATAGTTCAGTTCTTCAGTTTGTTTTTATAGTCATTTCCAGTGACTACATCCCCCTTAGCTGCAACTCAAGAGAAATGTTAGAGGTGGGGAATGTTGGCAAGTACCCTGCACCTCAAGTGCACATGACACCCACCCTGTGAGAAGGAGGAGATGGGGTCCCTGAGGTTTGGAGTTAGATCAGTCTCCAGAGGAAGATTTTTTTAACTTTGCTGCCTTTTTTTTTTTTTTTCTTCTGTGGTGGTGGTGTTTGTTTTCCTGCCTTCACGAGGAGCTGCTGCGTGGAAGAAGGTTCTGTGCACCAGCTGCAAAAGCAAACTGTCTTCTGCTGTTAGCATTGGTCCCAGAGAGGAGTTTTGACTGGGCCAGTTTTATCTGTCTCTGGGAATGCTATCTGCAGCTGGTTTTGTGTGTGAGGACTTGGACTCCATTATCTCTACATCTCTGCTTCTCTTGTGGTGAGAGTGGTTCTGTAGCTGTTTGATCTTTTGAGCTTTGAGGGCTTGTTTGCCTCTTCATTTCCAGTTTCAGAGCTTCATGGCAAGGCAGCCTCTCACTGCAAGCAGGCTCTGCGGTTCCCACCATTGGGCTTCCAAGTACTTCTTGCAGCTTTCCTAAATGTTATGGTACTGAAGTGGACAAGATGGAGACCACACATTCTGTCTCATGCTCTGAAGGTCTTGTTATCTACCAGTAGGTCCATCATGATCCTTTGAGTGGGATCCATCTCCTTGTGTCCTGTTCTGCAAAAGAATGCAGGAATACTTGGAGATGTTATGTTGTGGACGTGGCATTTAGGGATGTGGTTTTATGACTCTGGTAGAATTTTATGACCTAATCAAAACAAATCTGGGATTCTGGAACAGGTGACTCAAATTGCCTGATTCTGTTGTTCACAGTTTGCTGTTAGCAGTGTCACTGTAGATAAAAGCTTATTCATCCAGAACTATTCTCACTCCAACCTGCTCCGTTGTGGCCATGTCTAGTTTTACTGAAGTGCTGCTAATAAAAAGTGTGTGTTAGCACATGATAAATGTCAACAATTACATAAATCAATGTCTGTACTGTTGTGTTGTATGTATTGTACTGTGAACTTGTAATTGAGAGTTGAACTCGTTATTGGAGAGAAGGAAGCTTTTATTCTGAACATTACAGTGATTTATTTCTACTTAGGGAAGTTCAGTTTGGCATAGGAGAACAGGTCACTTAGCTGTGCCCAGGTAATGTTCCTATTTCTAAAAGGTAGAGGAAAAAAAAAAAGTGCTTTGTGATGAAATTAGAAATCACAGGATTACTCAGTGGCAGTGTTTGAACATGATGAGTATTTAGCTTGGGGAGAGGATGTACAGAAGAGAGTTGGAATTGAACTTAAAGTTTCCTGACAAATCTAGCATGGATAGATAGCATTTAGGTCTTGCAATGACAGGACAAGGGGAATGGGTTTGAACTGGCAGAGGGGAGATTTAGGCTGGATGTTAGGAGGAAGTTCTTTACAGTGAGAGTGGTGAGGCACTGACACAGGTTGCCCAGGGAGGTTGTGGCTGCTCCCTCCCTGGAGGTGTTCAAGGCCAGGTTGGATGAGGCCTTGAGTAGCCTGTACTAGTGGGAGGTGCCCTGCATATGGCAGAGGGTTGGAACTAGATGATCCTTGAAGTCCCTTCCAACCTTACCATTCTATGATAGCAGTAAAATATTTAATTGCTTTTCTCTTTTTTTCCCTCTTGATGCAAACTCTAGATGCATTTTGGTTTTTTCCTGGTATTGGCTTGTATCCAGGATCACACATCTGGGATTTTTATGGGTTTCCTTTCATCCCAATTTGGCAGACTGATTTCCATCCATCAGTGTGGCTTTGGAGACAGTGATAGTTATACCTTCTAGCTGCCTTGTGAGGACAGAAAATGATGGAAGGCTTCTTAGAGGAAGGAGCACTATACGTGTACTGCCAGGCTATACTTCCTTGCCTGAATTTCTGTCCTTACCAACATCCTTCCTGTTTGTTTAGAGGAAAACTACAAGATTTCATCAAGCATAAAAGTCTGAAGTTTGACCAAGTGGATATTTGACATGTAGGTCCTGAGGTCTCTTCGTTCCAGTTGTTCTACTGGTCTCTCAGCAGGAATTTTTTTCAGTTAGAGGCTAAAGCCTCATGTTTGTTTTGAGGAGAAAGCAGTGTCCTGGATACCTGGAGGGATGGATTTATGTAAGGTGTCACCTCTGTGTCAGTAATTACTCTTCTCTGACTGGAAATGATTTCTGTATAAGTTGCTGTTTGTATATTCCATTTTACTTTGCAGACATTAGAAGTGTCTTTCCTCACTGTGGCTTGAGACCGTTTCACCGTATGATCGCACCATTTGTCTTCCTAAACATCATTCATCTCCCCTCAAATCTTTGATATGTGACCTTGAGGAGAACTGAAGAGAGTCACTTTACACCTTGTATAAATGATCCTGCTTTGGCTACCACTAAGATAAAAACATGGACTGGTTTTCTGTGAGTGCCAGATAGACCGACCTCTCTGTGCTGCAAACGAGGATGGTGAGAATGCATCTCAAGGAAAGGTGCAGAACTGTTTCATCTGTCTCTGTGTCTTAAAGGAAGCTCAGAAGCATTGGAATGGACCTCTGGAGATTGTGTCCAAGTCTCCTGCCAAAACAGGATCAATTAGGGTGGTCCACATAGGAATGTGGGTTTTGGAAGTCTCCAGAGAAGGAGACACCACAGCCTCTCTGGGCAACCTGCTCTAGTGCTTTGTCACCTCACTGTAAAGAAACTTCTCCTCATGTTGGGTTGAAACCTATGTTCCAGTTTGTTCCAATTTGCTCCTTGTTTTCAGAATGCAGTGGGGCTGTGTGCCTTGGGGAGTTTATTGTGGGTTTCTGTCATACCTGAGGACTAGGGAAACATCTCCAGTGGATTAACCTTTTGCTTTGAGTGTACTTCTGTGCAGAAGTCCCAGTCTGTAACTACAGGAGAAAATGAGTAAGGATGGAAGGGGATGTGTTGTTCTCTAGGGCTGGTAGCATTTCTTTGCTTCATCATTTCTGATCAGATGGGTCTAGCAAAAATAGGGGTTTATATTGTATTAATTAGTTGATATTTACTATTGCTTCATTTGACTTTGCCAACCTCTAGCAAAGCAATTTCAGATTCTCCATATGATTGATAGTAAATGGTTCAGTGGCTTAAAACTTCATTTAAAACTCATCAGTGGAAGAAGCTCATTATTAAAGAAACAAAGATTGACTTGCAGTTAAACTTGCTGCAGTTCTGTGGGTAACGTTTTCCTGCCCACATAGATGGGATTTATTTATACCATTCTGTAGCCTTAGCAAGAAAAGACACTTTTGGTTTTGTGTTTTGTCCTCCCTCCTCTAGTACCTTTTTAAAGGTTCTTGTACTTAGTCACATTAAAATAAGATCAACCTGTTCTAGAAAAGCCCTTTTTTTTTTTTTTTTCCTTCCCTCTTCTCCCCTCTGGAATTGCAGATTTAACAGGGCAGTTAGCTAAGTGATAGCTACTTTGGTACAGAAACTAGGGAAAACAAATGACCCAATAGAAGAAATAATCACTGTTTTCAAGTGAGCTCAGCATTTGCTAGAGCACTTAGAATATCCTGTTGGTGTCTTGGGATAATTTAGGGATTAATAACTATATTAAAGATCTTTCTTTTGCTCTGACTTATGTCAGTCATTACTTATTTAAAAAGTAGCATCACATTATAGGTATTGAATCAGTAAAATGAGTACCATCTCCTTTTCCTGTCCAGTCTATATCTATTTAGCTGAACTCTTAGTTCAGGTATCTCATTTCTTGGTCTCAATGAAAGTTGAAGGTTGATTAAATGCAGCTTAGCACCACCTGTCTGTGTGTTCTTATTGAGCTATAGGTAGGTAGTCATCTGCTTGCTCTGGATGTTTTTTTTTTGTTTTTTTTGTAATACATATTTAGGCTTCAGTAAATGTGGCTTGAGTAACCTTTACATTTACAATGCAACTTCTACTTTCAGAACACTTCATAAATAAAATCATTTATGGTCAAAACAAAAATACAGATCTGTCTGTAAGTTGATCAGAAGACTAAAGCCTGGCTTTGGATAACATGCAATTTGGATAGTTAACCTTTTCAGAATGATTTTTATTTTTTTTTTTTAGGCTTATATGGTGGGAAATATGGGGTGCTGATTGACACCCGGCTGAACAGGAGCCAGCAGTGTGCCCAGGTGGCCAAGAAGGCCAATGGCATCCTGACCTGCATCAGCAATAGTGTGGCCAACAGGAGCATGGAGCTCATTCTCCCCTTGGACTCTGCACTGCTTAGGCCACGCCTTGAGTCCTGTGTCCGGTTCTGGGCCCCTCAATTGAAGAAGGACATTGAGGTGCTTGAGTGTGTCCAGAGAAGGGCAAAGAGGCTGGGGAGAGGCCTTGAGCACAACCCTATGGAGAGAGGCTGAGGGAGCTGGGATTGGTTAGCCTGGAGAAGAGGAGGCTCAGGGGAGACCTTCTTGCTGTCTACAACTACCTGAAGGGTGGTTGTAGCCAGGAGGAGGTTGCTTTCTTCTCTCAGGCAACCAGCACCAAAACAAGAGGACACAGTCTCAAACTGTGCCAGGGGAAGTTTCGACTGGAGGTGAGGAGAAAGTTGGTGCCTGAGAGAGTCATTGACTGCTGGAATGGGCTGCCCAGGGAGGTGGTGGAGTCAGCGTCCCTGGAGGTGTTCAAGGCGGGTTTGGGCATGGCACTTGGTGCCATGGTCTGGTCTTGAGGTCTGTGGTGATGGGTTGGACTTGATGAGATTTGAGGTCTCTTCCAACCCTGGTGATACTGTGATACTGTGAAATTACTGATTTGAGACTTAATTGGGCATAGTATAATTTCCTACTTTTCCCTAATTCTCTTGTGTGTTACACTCAGTGATTCATGTAGTTCTTTAAGGCGCCATCTGAATTTTCATGGATGCTTTCATTGCTCAGAAAAAAAGGGTTAAATCCAATATCAAAATCCAACTCTGCATTTTTACAATGGACTTAAAGCATCTGTTGTATGTCCTTGTAATTGCCTATAACAGGAAATGGTGCTTTGAGATACTTTGTGCAGAAACCTTGTATGAAGAACTCCTGAGGGAAATGATGTTTGATTCATTTTTAGTAGCCTGGGATTCTTCAGTCCTTGAACTTGATTGTGTGCATTCTGACTCCTATTTGGAACACTGCATCTATAGAAAAAAACAAATTTAGGGAACTTCACTAAGGGCTATGGCAAAATAATCTTGGGGAGGTGTTAGATTTTTATGTGAAGTGAAAATAAACCAAAGCATTCAACTGTCATTCTCTTGACATGCAAATTAATTGACTGAAAAGACAAATTACCTTAAAGCTATGAGATATTTATGTATTTGTAACTTGATTACTGGCATCTTTGGCCTCACAAGGAACACCACATAGGAGCTCTGCCTTCAATAGCATTCCTGCCTATGCTAAACATCATCTGTTTTTTGCTTGCTGTCTTACATCCTTGTTTTGTTTTGTGCTTTTGAAAACCTTTTTCTCTGTGTTTTTAAAACCTGCTCTGGCAAGAGACAGTCTGAGGGGTGTGCTGTGGTTGGGCATGTCACAGGGTTACTCAGCAGATGTTCACTCTCTTTTTTCTTTGTAATTCAAATTGAGTGTTGTTCAGTGCGACTGTGAAAGTTGCTGTTGCTGAAAGTACGTAGTACTTGCCTCAGTACTGCCTCCTCCTGCTGGCAGAGCTTGTAGGGGGTCTCAGGTTGGCATGAAGATAACCTTTTAGTCCTGGCATGCTCTTCTGTGATTTGGCTGAGGAGTAGCATTTATGAACAGCAGGTTTGAATCACAAAATTACATCGGTTGGAAAAAGACCTTCAAGATTGAGTCCATGCGTTCTCTAATGCTACTAAGGCTGGTGCTAACACACAGCTCTCAGCACCACATCTCTGCCCCTTTGAAACACCTCCAAGGATGAGGATTCAGCCACCTCCCTGGGCAGCCTGTGCCACTGTTTGAGAAACCTGTCAGAGAAAAAGTTTCTTCTGATCTCCAACCTAAACCTTCTCTGGTGCAACTTGAGACTGTTTCCTCTTGTCCTAGCACTTGTTCCTTGGCAGAAGAGACTTAACTCCCACCTGGCTCCAGCCTGCTTTCAGGGAACTGGAGAGAGCCAGAAGGTCTCCCCTCAGCCTCCTTTTCTCCAAACCAAACAACTGCAGTCCCCACAGCTGCTCCTCACCACATCTGCTCTCCAAAAACCTGTGTTTTGAACTCGGATTACTTAGCTATTTCTATAGCAAAGGTCAGATGTTACACATGCTAAATGTATCTTTTGCCTAGCAGGGAGGGTTTTGTTGGAAAAGAGTCAGGTACACTCTGGGCTTGTATTTATCAGTGTCAACTTAACCTTACTGTTCACACACCTGTAAGGCTTTGTATTTGCTCATTTGCATGTTGGATGCTGTGTGATAGCTGTGGTTGTTTTCAAGTGCTCAGAACTTCAGCATCAAGTGTTGTCTGGGAAAAAAAAAAGTACAAGAGGAGATTGCAAGGAGATTGCAAATATATGGGTTGCTGCCCATCATTTAATAGAGGAAATCACTGTCATTTTTTAGAGGCCAGGGATTGATTTGGGGCTTTGTTTGTTGTTTTTTGAGGAGCTTTTTTTGCCATTTCACTAGGATGAAGATGTTCTTACTGGCTTCAGTTTCAGCTCCTTTTATGAGACTGAAAGACTGAGAAGGGACACATCTGTGCAGAACTGAAAAAAAAAATAACTTATGTTTGAAATCTGAACAAATGGGTGGAGGACACCTTTAGAGCAAATCCTCATCCTTAGCCTGATGGGTCATGTAACTTTTACCTTGATTTTTGCACAACTTGAACTTTAAACTCAAGCCACTTGTTTTGGCCCAGTTCTCTCTAATTTTTCATTTTTTGGTCATCTCATTGCACAGTCTTTTTTCTTTCACACCAACACCTGAAAATGTGATTGCAGATGATGGATGAGGGCAGACTGGCCTGAAATAGTCCTTGATATTTATTATTGGCCTTTCCAGAATCTACTGATAATCCCTCCAGGCTGTTAGAGGAGCAGAGTTGTATCTGGCTGCTCTGGATTCTCTGCATTTTTTGGTTCCAGAACTGGCTCCTTGTCTTGGCTGCAGCACCAAACCCCTTCTCTGTATCGTTTGCCTTGCTGCTAAAATAGGGTCGTTGGAGAAAGGGAGGCTGGTCTTTGAAGCTCTGGCTGGTATTTGCTTATCCTTCCTGCTGGATATACCAGGATGTGGGTTTCCAAGGACAGACTGAAGCATTTGTGTAGGAAATATTTCATGCTTTACACATCTGAATGCAGAATGTCTTTCTGGTGGGTTAACTCTTAGCAAGCAGCTGCAGCACTTTCCTTACAGTAATGCATGCTGTCATCATTGTGGTTGGAGTGGAAATGCTTTATCTTCTCAGTAGATGTTGATTGAAGTTGGCTGGGCCCACCTTACCGAGAAGCACTGCAATTTGAGATCCCAGCTGTAAGACTGAAGCAAAAGGGATTATTTTGGAGCAGCCCAGGGAGAAAACTGAGCAGTAAATTCTGACACGTATGGGGCAGCGGCTGAGCCACAGCAGCAGAGCTCCAGGAGGACAAGAAGACCATTATTTCTCTTTGAATACCCTTTGAATAGGCTATAGGATCTGGTATCTAAATTTGTTTCACGCATCATTGAACTAGAATATTTAGAGGGAGGGTCACAGGGCTCTGCGTGCTTTCTTTGTATGTCTTCTGCCTTAGATTTGAAATGTTGTGTGGTGTGGCACTAAACTTTGAAAATTGAAATGGGAGGTTGTATATAACTTGAGAAGATAAACTATTTTTTATGATGCTATGCTTCTTGAGTCATAGGCATATACAATTACCACTAAGGAAAAAAACTCCAAAACAAACTGTCTTATTTTTGCATGAGAGAAGGGATTGCAGTAAGATTGTAAAAGAAAAACTACACTTTTAAAAACTTGTGTGCTTAGGATTTGCATAGTGAAATGTTCAGAGAAAGTAGTTAAGGGTAGGGAAAAAACCAAAGGTGGGGTCCAAGATATGACTGGAGAAAAAGAAGCATCCACTGCCTTCTTGCTGAGAAATCCTAACTGATTGCCTATGTTCTTCAGTGCTGTTCTACTTGTTTTAAGTGAGGAGATAATAGTTGAGAAAACCATGCCAGCATTGTGAGGAAAAGAAGAGTTAATTTTACATGTATGAGAGAACTGTGTGCACCCAGAGTTGGTGTCTCAGAAACCACAGGATTGTATCTGAAGTAAAGAGTGATTAAAACATGAAGGCTGTGCTCATTCCCTGGTGTTCATTTGAGCCTTTCACTTTTGTGTCTTCGCTTTGTTATTGTCTTAACATAATTGAAGAGTAATTCTTTATGTTGGTGTGACAGAGGTGTAATGCTGGAAAGGATGCTGCTTTACAAGGCATTTCTATTCAAAATATTAGTGAACATCAACTTGTTTTGGTTATGGGGAGAGAAATGAGATTTTCAAGTACCCAGGAGTGGTGGTGGTGTGTTGTTTGTTTTATTTTACTGAAAAAAATAATTCCCCAAATGAAGACTTTTGTGTCTCTTTTTTTTTTTTTTTATTTTAATAGGCATCAAAAAACAAAGAGGGAAAAGAGCAGAGTGAAGTTATATCACCATCAGAGGAAGAAGAAACTTTCTCTTGGCCTGGCCCCAAAACTGTTGTGCTAAGGAGGACTTCTCAGGGTTTTGGCTTCACCTTAAGACACTTCATAGTTTACCCTCCGGAATCTGCAGTTCAATTTTCATTTAAAGTAAGTTAAATAAATAATGAATTGCTTGCTTACAGCTTTATTATGCTTTTTAGGGTCAAAAACCCAGCTTGCTTTGAAAGTAAACATGTGTCTAGGTGTGTCTTGCACAGGTGAAAGGTCTGTTGTGTGTAAGGTGGGTAGACTCACTCTCTGCCTTCTTAGGTAGCCATGCACTGATGTATTCCTAAAACATGAACTGGATTGAGTAGGACTTCCATGGGGAAGAGCAGTGGTTACTGCTGAACATAGAAATAGTTCTCTGTACACAACTTCTACACAGAAAGCCAGCTTCATTAGTCTGTGTGCCTTTGGAAGTGTAGACTGGTGGGAGGCTTGGGGTTTGTTGTTTTTTCACATCCCCTCTCCCCCTTTCCCTCCCTCCTTTTCCTTGTGAAATGGCTGGTCTGAGAGACTCCATACTAAAAGAACAACCTGGATAAACAGTAGTTTGCCATAGTTTATCCTAAAATGAATATATGCTTAAAAAGACAGGTTGTGTTTCTTTTATATTTTCTACTCAAAAAAACCTTACCAGTCTGGAATTCCTTGTTAGTCAAGAGACAAAAATACACAAAATATCTGCAGACCTACATTGAAGGGCAGCTCTCTTAAAACATTTTCAGTTAAAACATCTAGTTCTAAGTGTTAAGTAATTACTCTGCAGTCTCCAAGGGTGTCTGTATTCTCTTCTGTGACAGAACCTTTTGAAAGTTGCTGTAGTACCTGCTGTTGAGAAAGTCCATTTGGTAGAGAGAGAAATTTGAACACTCAGAGAGGGTTTTTTCATAGTGAGTTTGAGCAGCATTTGCTCATTTTCAAGTGATCAGGTGTGCAGGTTCTCATAATCCATGCCACCTCTCAAGTTTCCCTTTTGCTGTTCCAGCTAGGCAGAAGTACATGCTTATCAAGGTGGGGAATGGCTATCAGAGCCTCACACTCTTTCCAGATAGCCAGCTGACTTCTATCTCTGCAGGATTCTTTTGTTGAAGCTGTCCTTTACCTGTCCTTGGTGGAAGAAGCTTTGCATGAGAATGTTTTTTCTGGCTAACTTCAGCTCTTCAGCCTGCACCTGAGTGCCCAAGTTATTTTCCCCTTGACAAAGAAGTTGCTGAAACTAACTGGAAGTGAGGCTATTGGTGGTATCAGGTGAGCCCAACATTTTTGGGCTTCACAGGTAGAGGCAGCCAAGAGCAATCTCAGTTGATTTCCAGTGTGAAACAGAACTAAGCAGCTGCCTTAACTAAGCAGAATGAATGATGAGCGCTTGTTAGCATCCCACAACTCCAATCCACACTGAGGGGAGAAATAAACAGCATGAGCAGACTTGTCCAATCACTTGTTTAAGAGATCAAGTTTCTTCCTAAATACAAACTAGATCTCTCTGAGGGGATGGATACATTTTTCACATGCAGAAGATGATGGGCACAGGGAGGGGAAAATAATGTAAAAAGAAATGTCAGCACCTCCTGTTCAATGATTAAGCATAAGGATAAACTTCTTTATTCTGAGAGTGCCAGAGCACTGGAACAGACTTCCTAGAGAGGTTGTGGAGTCTTCTACCCTCAAGATTTTCAAGACCCACCTGGGATGTGTTCCTGTGCAACGTGTTCCTAGGGGTTAGACCAGATGATCTCCAGAAGTCTCTCTCAACCCCCTATCATTCTGTGATCTTCCCTTTTCTTCTGCAAGACACTTCTTAGAACTTTTTTTTTTCCCCCTCCCCTTTGTTTCTTCTCTGTTATGTTAAAATCTGGTTAATTCATTCCCATTTTTATGTTGTTTTTGAAGAGGAAATAACGGGATTATTGGGTAGTTGTAATACCTTTATTCAGGGCTTCAATTCCATCTTAAGATGATGCTGGCCATTTGGACAGAGCCCTGGTGAAGACTACTGTAAATTAACCTAAACTGTTATATTCTCATTTCTTCCTTTTTAATGTCCATGAGGTGGTAGAAAAAAAGAACAGATCTTCAAAATTTATTACTCCTGGATCTCATAAGGTGGCTTTTTCAGATGTCAGTGTACCTAGGATATGGTACTAAAGAATGAATTTCTCCTGTTGTCAACCTTGGTCTGACATGAGGTAAATCTGACTTTTCTGCTGGTCTTCTTTGACCAAAGGTAGGTTTGGTTATCAGCTATTTACAGTCTGTCATTGATTCCAAACTCAGTTACCTCTCTCTGATCAAAACTGTTAAGGCCTTGGAATGTGAAGATGTTTGGTTTTCCACCCCTTAGAGGTAGTGATAATAATGGTAACTGTGGTTTGGTTTTCTGACTGTCTGGAGTCACTCTCACTAAACAGCCAGAGTGACTCAATCCCCTGCTAGTTTGTCAGAGCCACAGTCCTTTTCTTATCACAAGTGTCAGCCTGGTGCTGGCACTTCCCCTCTAAATGAGTGCAGAGGTCTATTATACCCCAGGGAAGGCTTTGATTTCTTCCACGTAAGCTTACATTAATATATCTAAATCATCCTGCAGGTCAACATAAACTGGTAGAGGTAGTGAAGAGAAAGAAAAACATTAAAAAGAGGTTTCCTTCAAACAATCTTTCCATTTTCCTTGTAGGTATATAATTGTTTTTTTAATACCTATTCTTGGTTCCAGTTCAGAAATACCTAGTGAAAATTCCAGCAGGTTTGCTGATGACACCAGGTTGAGTGGAGTGGCTGCCACACAGGAGAGTTGTGCTACCCTTCAGAGAGACTTAGGCTGAGAATTGGGCAGGGAGAAACTTAATGAAGGTCAATAGGGGCAAGTGTAGAGTTGTGCACCTGGGAAAGAACAGTTCTATGAATCGGTATAGGTTGGGGACTGACCTGTTGGAGGGCAGTGAGGAGGAGAGGAACTTGGGAGTCCTGGTGGATGGCAGGATGGTCATGAGCCAGGAGGATGCTCTTGTGGCCAGGAAGGCCAATGCCCTTCTGGGGTGTGTTAGAAGGGCTGTGGTTAGTCGGTTGAGAGAAGTTCTCCTGCCCCTCTACTTTGCTTTGGTGAGGCCTAATTTGGAGTATTGTGTCCAGTTTGGGGCCCCCCAATTCAAGAATGACATACAACTGCTTGAGAGAGTCCAGCACAGAGCCACAAAAATGATTAAGGAAGTTGCACATCTTTCTTATGAAGAGAACCTGAGGGAGCTGGGGCTTGGAGAGGAGACACCTAAGGGGTGACCTCATTCCTCTTTATAAATATGTGAGTGATGAGTGCCAGGAGGATGGGGGCAGCATCATCTTGGTGATGCTCAGTGACAGGACAAGGAGCAATGGGTGGAAGATGAGGCATAGGAAGTTCCTTGTGAATCTGAGGAAGAATTTTTTCCCTGTGAGGGTGACAGTGCTGACCAGGGGGGTTGTGGAGTCTGCAGGTGTTCAAGAACCATCTGGGTGCATTCCTGTGTGATCTGCTCTAGGTGATCCCACTCTGGTAGCGGGGCTGGACTGGATGAGCTTTTGAGGTCCCCTCCAGCCCCTGACGTTCTGTGATTCCTCCATGAAAAATTCTGCTCCTGTTGTTTGCAACTGGGGTGTTTGAAAAGCTGTGGACAAGTCAGGTAGAATCATAGAATTGCTTTGGTTGGAAAAACCCTTTCACATCATCAACTCCAACCATTCTCTGACTCTACCAAGGCTGGTGCTAAATCATGTTCCTCAGCACCACATCTCTGTCTCTTTGAGACACCTCCAGCAATGGCAATCCCACCACCTCCACAGGGAGCCTGTTCCAGTGGTTGTGAACCCTTTCAGGGAAGAAGCTTCTTCTACTTTCCAACCTAAACCTCTCCTGGTGCTTCTCACATGGAAGTTAGCAGTCCCCCAGTAAGAAGTTGCACTGACACAGGTTCAGAACATTTAAAATAACGCATAAGTTTATTAATATTACAGACACAAGAGATTGGGATTGCTGGTGAGAAGTGCACTGACTGCAAGTGATGGAGCTCAGGTTCATAAAGCCTGGGTCACATCTGATGCAGTAGGAGATGCAAACCTTTGCAACTGTGCTGATAGGTACAGAATAGTGAGGGTGGTGCAGCAGAAGTTCAACTGTGTATTGGATGCGCAGTTCTTACCAAGGTGTTCCTGTCTTGGACATCAACCAACCTCATCTCTGCTGAATCCCCAGTCTTTCCCTCCTCTGGAGGTGTTCCCCTCGTGGGTTTTTATACTCTAACCCCAGTTGTCTCTGCCTTCTGGGTGCCGTTTAGCATGATTTGGGTGGAGGATTGAGTGAGAGAGTCATAGGTGCTTAGCATGTTCTGTGCTTGGCTCATTATCCTGCTGAGGGGTGTCAGCTTCAGTATTCCTTTTGCAGTTAGTTAGGCAAAGGTCTTCTCTTGGGCACCAGAGCCTTCAAAACTGGGTAGTTTTGTTGTTCTAACCTTGATTTGTTAGTTCCAGCCAAAATAGGACTGTCTTATCTTCACAAGCCTCCCTCCCTTGGTTGCTTGGCAGCCCAGCTTTGTGGATCTTCTATGTGAGCATAAGGAAAAACTTTTCACTGTGAGGGTGACTGGAACAGGCTGCCCAGACAGGTTGTGG
Organism: Eubucco bourcierii; assembly: GCA_013396675.1. Taxonomy (NCBI): domain Eukaryota; kingdom Metazoa; phylum Chordata; class Aves; order Piciformes; family Ramphastidae; genus Eubucco; species Eubucco bourcierii. Next base: position 50,825 of record VWZE01007629.1, on the reverse strand, counting down.
AGTCCCCTTCACGGGAGCCATTCGAAACCTGCCTGGACATGTTCCTGTGTGACCTACTTTTAGGTGATGCTGCTCTGGCAGAGGAGCTATGGAATCACAAAATTGTCTGGGTTTGGAGGGACCTCCAGAGGTTACCCAGTCCAACTCTCTGCAGTCAACGGGAGCATCCTCAACTAGGTCAAGTTGCCCAGAGTCCTGTTGAACCTCACCTTGAATATCTCCAGGGACTTCAATGTCCTTTTCAACCTCTAACATTCTGTAATCTCCATTTTCAGAGATAACAAACAGCTCTTGGTACTAACCATCTTGACCTTTTTTCTCGCGTGTGCTCAACTAGCCAGCATTCCTCTCCCCTGTAAGCTGGGCAGGTCTCCCACAGTGGAGAACAGTGAGCATCTCTGGGACAGTTGTGGAAGGAAGTGGTAGGGAGGGGGACAGCCTTGTGTGAAGGGCAGCATGAAAGATGGTCTTGGAAACTGAACCTGGAGGTTAACACATTTCATTCTGGCAAAATACTTGGCAGTGCTCATGTGAAGCCACACAGCAAACTGGGCATAGCTGCACATCCAGCAGCAGCCTATTGTGTATCCTTGCTTCCAATGCCTCCTGTCCTTCAGAATGAATAAAGGGTGCTGCACAAAAGTCTGGGTTAAATGATACTTTGAGCAGTAGATACTAGGATTTGTTAACCAGCAACGTGTTTTTGCACGTGGAGTTCAGTCTGGGAAGCAAGCGAGTGATAAAAACCTCTTCTCTTTCTGCATGGAAGCAGCAGATACTAACATCTTGCAAAGTGTAAGAGGTAAGTGTAGGAGGGAGGGCTAATTCCAAAACACTTGCATTATAGAGCATTCCATTTTTAAAGACCTGAGCTCATTGGCTTGATACCATGAAAAACTAATGTGTTGCAGCTGTCTCTTCAAACTGGGCTCTGCATACCCAGTGACAAACCCACCGCAGCATTTCATGAATGATGGCAGTTCTTCATTAGCTCACTTTTCCCTTTTTGGGTGTTTGCTTTTACAGCACCAAATCAGGTAACTGCTCTACACATGACCCACATTTTCCAGACTCTGAATTCTAATATTCAGGGTCCTAAAGATGTCGGCTCTTTGAAAAACTAGAGACTTGCATATGTTAGCTTTGTCTGATTCTTTGCTGTCAATCATAGTTCAAAACCAGCTGGCTCTTGGAAGGCTTCAAGAGAGTACATGTTAGATTTTAATAGTACATTTTCACTAGTGTGGCATTTTTACCAAAGCATAGAGCAGACAAGACTGTCCCATCTTGAGGATTTACACCTCTCAGAGTTTGGGTGGTTTAGCTTTTTAACTCAGAGGTTTAGTTTTTGGGAGTTGTTGTTGTTTTATTTGTTTGTGTGTTTTTTACCTTAAGGCTGTCTTTCTGTAGTGCCTTACAAGAGCTTTCTGTGTCTCTCAAGGAATGTATTTGTACCTAGGAGAGACCTGTCTAAACCTTATCATTCTGTAATATTCATATCTAAGTCTTACTACTGTTTTTTTTCAAGTTTTCCTCTCTTGAATGGTTTGCTAAGGCTAATGTGTATTATGTTTGCTTTGAAAATATTTCATGTGCAGAAGATAGTGATTTGTCTTGAAATGCAAAAGACACAGGAATTTGGAATCAATGCAGTGAAAAATAGGAGGAAATACACATGTGGAAATTATTCTTGTGATCCTTCTACTCAACACCTTCATGAGCATTAGAAGAGTACTGGCAGAGGGGAGATTTGGACTGGATGTTAGGAGGAAGTTCTTTACAGTGAGGGTGGTGAGACACTGGCACAGGTTGCCCAGAGAGGTTGTGGCTGCTCCCTCCCTGGAGGTGTTCAAGGCCAGATTGGATGAGGCCTTGAGTGAGCTGTGCTAGTGGGAGGTGTCCCTGCCTATGGCAGGGGGTTGGAACTGGATGATCCTTGAGGTCCCTTCCAACTTTACCATTCTATGATCCCAGTAGCAGAAGGGGGCAGTGAAGGGAATGTTTACACTGATAGGATGAGAGTGAATGGATTGAATGTTGAGGAAGGGAGATTTAGACTGGAGATGAGGAAGAAATTCTTTACAGTGAGAGTGGTGAGACACTGAAACAGGTTGCCCAGGTTGTCCACTGCCTGGAAGTGTTTGAAGGCAAGGTTGGATTAGGGCTTGAGCAACCTGATCTAGTGCAAGGTGTCCCTGCCCATGGCAGGGAGCTTGGAACTAAATGATCTTTTAAGGTCCCTTCCAACCTCAACCATTCTATAAATCGATGACTCGTCTCCTTGCTACTTCTTTCCTTCATCATGAAGCTGTTTTTAATGACCTGAGGTGAATTGTTAAAAGTGCTTCATAATAATAGCTACTAGTGTAAGAAATTGTACTTGGTTGAACTTTCTACATATAAACAGTTGTGCTTTTCAGTTGGTAGACTTTTGTAGAAGAGATTAGCCATGATGTTTCAGAGGCCTTTATGTTAAAATAGTGTCATAGAATCATTAGTGGTGGAAAAAACCTCCAGGATCATCAGGTCTAACCTTCTACCCAACACCTTCATGAGCATTAGAAGAATACTGACAGGAAACTAACTGAAGTAATCCTTTTCTGATTTGAGTGATGTATCTCTTTTGGACTGTTGATGAGACCTGGTAGGTTGGGTGGTGTATATATAGTGCAGTGAGCAGAGAGAATCTTCAAAGTTGTCACTAAAGACTGCTTAAGGAAGATATTTTTCTCTAGGCAATAACACTGAAAGCAAAACAAACTTGATAAATTGCAGGAAACATTCAGAGCTTACTTACAAAATATTTTGTCTCTTTGACATATTATTTAGCTTTGAATCCTTGGATGATTAAAAGTATAACCTTGGACTGTGGTGGAAACATACTTGCAATAACACACAGTGCAGTAATGGGCTTCATGGCAGCACTTTGGGGGTTTTGGTCTTTGTTTTCATAGAATGGGTTTGGTTGGAAGGGACCTCAGGCAGAGATCATCTACTGCAACCCTCCTGCTGTGGGCAGGGATGCCTCTCAGCTAGGCTTGGTTACCTCTTCCAATCTGACCTTAAACAGCACCAGGGAGGGGGCATCCACAACCTCTCTGGGCTATTTGTGTGTTCCTTTGGGGGTGTTTCATGGATCTATGCCTCTCTGTTTTCTTTTAAGGCAGGTAGTCTGCTGTATGCTCAGCACAGTGAAAGCCTGGAGACTGTGAAGGTGAATATTTGTGGAAAAGTACAGAACAACAGAATGGAGACTTAATCTTACAAGTTCTCTTCAAGCCTTTTTAGCTTACAGATGCCTATGCATTTTTTTCCACGTACTGGAATTTTAATATGCACTCTTTCTTTTTCCTTAGGATGAAGAGAATGGGAATAGACAAGGTATGTCTTGTTTTTCTTCTTTGCTGGGTCCAGTGTATTGAGCTCTTCTCTTGAGCCATGTAATGCACTTCAATAGCCACCAAAGTGTTTGAATTGTAAGATCACATCCATGTGACCAAGCTTGTTGAATTCCATGGCACTAGAGCAAAAGAAAGTGTCTTTCAGCCTCGCCAGTTTAGTGTAGGTGCTGTGTGGCCACTGAATTAATTCAAACACTTTATGTAGCATTTCTGTGCTGAGTGGAGGTGTTCAAGGCCAGATTGGATGAGGCCTTGTGTAACCTGTACTAGTGGGAGGTGTCCCTGCCTATGGCAGGGGGTGGTTGGAACTAGATGATCCTTGAGGTCCCTTCCAACCTTACCATTCTATGAGTGTATCGCTTCGTCACCTATGTGTCAAAAGGACAAGAAACCAGCTGCTGCCTTTTTAGTGCCAAAGTTTCACACTCTTTGAATGTGATCTGCATGTCAGACCTACAGTTACCTGCTCGAAGTTCTACCAGAAAGACTTTGAGTTTCATGGGTGTATTTCTATACATGCATTTTAAAAGTGCTGTACAGAGTCTAAGAGCAGCAAAGCAATGCACAGGTACGTGTGTAAACCTGGTGTTGGCAGTGAGGGTAAAAATTATCCACAGAAGTCATATTCAACTCTTGTAAAAACAAAAAGATCAAAAAAGGTTGTTCCTGTTAGCTTCCTGATGAAGTGTTCTTCAGTATTTAATGCTACTGATTGAATTTATTTCATAATCTTTGGTGCTTCATCTGCAAGTTAGGAGTTCTATGAAACATGTCTCAGGAATGTTTCCCAGAACCCCATCCAACCTGATCAGGAATGCTTCCAGGGGTGAGGCTTCTACTACCTCTCTGGTACCTGTACCACTGTTTCACCACCATCATTGTTAAAAGATACAAATAAATCTTCCTTATATCTAACCTAAATCTACCCTCTTAGTTTAGATCTATTACCCTGTTGTGTCACAACAGTTTCTGCTAAAAAGTCTGTCCCCATCTTTATTACAAGGCCCCCTTTAATTAAGGAAAGGCTGCAATAAGATCTTTCTGGAGCTTCCTCTTCTCCATCCTGAACAACTCCAACTCTCTCTGGCAGCCTTCATAGCAGAGAGGTTCCAGTTCTCAATTTTTGTGGCCTACTTGTTGTTGTGGATCAGCTTGTTGAAGGTCCCCATCCTTGTGCTGAGGGTTCCAGAGCTGGATGCAGTGCTCCAAGAGGGTCTCACCACAGCAGTGTAGAGGACCAGAATTCACCTCTCTGGATGACCCCTTCTTGACGCTCACCCTTGGGTCTGTTTATCTAAAATGTTCTCCAAGATGTGTTTTTCAGCAGAAGTATAGCAGTTAACAAACACTGATTTGGCTTACAACGAGACCTGTGCAGGTGGGAGTGAGATTCCTTGCTGGAAACTGATATAGCTACTTAAACTATGAATCATAGCTCAACTATTGCTACTTACATGGGATGTTGGCTGCCTTGGAATACAGCTCAGAGGGCAGAGAGTGCTCTGGAGAGATAACAGTATTGTCATTAGCAGGAGAGAAGGTGGGACTTGTGCTCCTGGGAAGAGCTGAACTGAATGTGAGACAGGGGACGTAGGTGTCAGTTGCAACTTTTAACCTGACAGGTTTGTGTATTGCATCTTTAAAAGTAACAAAACATCTGTAAGGTTTTTACTTATGCATTTAGCATGGTCTTGAGGGTGGACGAAACAGTTCCTATTTACCTTGTTACAAGTTGTTCCTATTCCCAAATGAGTTGGTAGCTTGTGAGGAGAAAATTGAGAGAAACCTATCTCCTCTTCCATGCTGACAGCCATCAGGTTCATTTAGCACAAGGAGGCATGCCAGAAATTCTGTGAAGGATTAGCACAAGGATTTTGGAAGCAATTAACATTGACAAATTAGAGCCGCCTTGGAGAGAGGCCTGTGTGTTCGGCTGCTGGTTGTGGGGATCCGTTGCTACTGGAACGCCAGTGGCTTGAAGAGGTCGGTGGAGAGCTGCGGCTGCAGTGTGTGTGTCGTGCGGAGAGGCCATCTAGTGGCAATCCGCCTGTGCTTCCCTCCAGACGTGCTGCTGCGGAGCTGTCTGCATCAAAAGCTGTGCATCACCATTGAAGTGAACAGTGCAAGCACGTAGAGATAAAGACGATTTCATCTCTGTACGAGAACTGAACAATTTCATCTTGAACAAAGTTCTTGGAAAACTGCTATCATTATAATCCTGTATCACACTTTTTTGAGTGATGTTCTTGCTTTTCCTGCTTTATCTCCTATTTCTATGCAGAAGTATCTATAGCAACGAGCAACTTAGCTTCCCATCAAAACAAAAGGTGACCAAGGTGCATTACTCAGTGTCCTTTTCTGGCGCGACCAAGGCTGCACTTTCTAATGAGCCTTCAGACATCTGTTTTCTCTGTGCTTTCTGAGACCATTACATTTGATCACCAGGCTGTTTGTTTTTAATGTGCCACACTAATTAAAACTTCGATCTTTCAACTGTCTAAGTTAAATGATTCCAGTTCACTACCTGTGCTCCTTCAGCTTTGTGCAAGTGTGGTTTGACTTTGTAGAACCTCGTGGGAAAGGCTGGAGAGAAAAAAAAAATCTTACAGGAAAAGTGGTTTGGTTTTTTATTCCTTACTGCCTCTTACATAATGCTTTGAGTTTTGATGTTTCATCTTTTTAATCAGGCTGTTGATTTCTGTGATGTAGTTTGTGTCCTCCCAGGATTTAACTTAATCCCCACATTTTTTTAACATCGTTGATCGGCTCACAAAATGAACTACTTGTACCTGTGGTGGTGGGAGCAAGGTAGGAAAGGAATAAGGGAATGAATGTGAAAGCTAATAATTGGAAAGGTCATGGATTGCTGGGATGATGTGGTCTCAAGTACATGATAGTGGAATTAAAAGAGACAAGAGGTATAAATAGCACTAATGCTTTAGGGTAGTGCCACAATAAATTGGTCTCTTGGTGGCCTTTTACTCCAGCTTAATTTGCTAAGATTTAACGTTGAGAATGCTAAAAAGAGGGATCTGTTAGTTTTTTACCAAGACCAGAGCCTGACAATTCCCTGTTCCCTTAAAGTACATCCAGAATATCCAGCAGGGTGACCTTTCAGCTTGTCACAGAATCCCAGAAAGTTAGGGACTGGAAGGGACCTCCAGTGATGAAGTCCAACTCCTGTGTCGAATCAGGATCACCTAGGGTAGGCTGCACAGGAGCATATCCAGGTGGATTTTGAGTCTTCAGAGAAGGAGGCTCCACAGCCTCTCTGGGCAGCCTGTTCCAGTGCTCCAGCACCCTCACAGTAAAGAACCTTCTCCTCATGTTGAGGTGGAACCTTCTGTGTTCCAGTTTGTAACCATTGTTCCTTGTCTTATCACAGGGTACCACTGAAGAGAGCCCGGCACCTTCATCTTGGCATCCACCCCTCAGATATTTATAGACATCAATAAGACCTCTCTCAGCCTTTTCTTCTCAAGACTGAACAGCCATGATTCTTTCAGTCTTTTTTCATGGAAAGCTATTCAGATCTCTCAGTCATCCTTGTCACATGTATGATGTTTCTCAGTAGCTCCTTACAGAGTTCAGACCTTTGGCTTTTAATGAAACTCTGAAGAGCTGTGTAAAGATAATTCCCCTGGATTTAGAGGAGAGTCTGTATGTTCACTATAACAAACTAAACAGCTCTGTGTTTATCAGAAAACTAAGGCAAATCCTGTAGACTGTTTCATTGTGGGTTAAAATTTAAACTGAAAAAGGGTTCATTTTAGGTTGGAGAGAATTGAAAAAGTTATCATAATCTGGATGCATTCTTGTGTGAACTACTTGAGGTGATCCTGCCTTGGCAGGGGGCTTGGACTCCATCTCTGGAGGTCCCTTCCAAACTCTAAGGTTCTGTGATCTTGACAAAGAATGCAGTGGGAAGCTACAGATTTGGTTCTACCTTTCCCCTACCCAGGCCAGATTATTTTCTCCTCCCTGCCCTGTGCTGTGAAGATAGTTGACTGTATTAGTCAAATGGTTTGAAAGAAGAGTAAGCAAAAGAGGAAATATCATCTTTGAGTTGCCTAATCAAAGTGCCAGAGGTGCTTTGAGTAATAACAAAGCATGTGTTTCTCTTGTCTCAGTTGCATGCCAGGCATTTATCTGCTAAATGACTCAACAGCTCTATTTTAATTGTTATCCACTCCTAGAGGATCATCCTTGGCAGTGTAGTTTGCTTGGTGTGTATTAGTTAATTCATGCTTGTCAGTGGTTGAAATAAACTCTACAAGGGCTGGACTGGGACCTTTGGGCTCCTTCTGTGCTAGTGGAGAAATGCTTACTATGGATGAAATACAATTTGCAGAATTGTATTTCTAAATCCAGAACTGTCATTAGCTGGACTCTCAGTTCAGTGCAATCCTGACAGCTTCATGATTTATATTTAATAAAATGAGATCTCTGATGGTGGATGTGATTTCTGTCCTTGGAGTCATTTAGAATCATAGAATGGTAAGGTTGGAAGTGACCTCAAAGATCATCCAGTTCCAACCCCCTGCCATAGGCAGGGACACCTCCCACTAGTACAGGTCACTCAAGGCCTTGTCCAACCTGGCCTTGAACACCTTCAATGATCTTTGAGGTCTCTTCCAACCTTGGTGATACTGTGATACCTCCAGGGAGGGAGCAGCCACACTTGGAAAATGATTAGCAGCTTATTTTTCCCTGTCACTGTGATGGTCCTTTTGGCTTGGAACCTCACAGTATCACAGTATCACCAAGGTTGGAAGAGACCTCAAAGCTTATCCAGTCCAACCCAATACCACAGACCTCAAGACCAGACCATGGCACCAAGTGCCATGTCCAAACCCGCCTTGAACACCTCCAGGGACAGTGACTCCACCACCTCCCTGGGCAGCCCATTCCAGCAGTCAGTGACTCTCTCAGGCAACAACTTTCTCCTCACCTCCAGCCTGAACTTCCCCTGGCACAGCTTGAGACTGTGTCCTCTTGTTCTGGTGCTGTTTGCCTGAGAGAAGAAAGCAACCTCCTCCTGGCTACAACCACCCTTCAGGTAGCTGGAGACAGCAAGAAGGTCCCCCCTGAGCCTCCTCTTCTCCAGGCTAACCAATCCCAGCTCCCTCAGCCTCTCTCCATAGGGCTGTGCTCCAGGCCTCTCCCCAACCTCGTTGCCCTTCTCTGGACATGCTCAAGCACCTCAGTGTCCTTCTTAAGGACTTTTCTTAAGGATCTCAGCTAGTAGTAGATCAAGTAGTATAAATGCTAGGTAAATAATTCTAAATATATTCAAGTCTCTCATTCGTTTTACATTTATTTGAACAACAGGTGAAACAAAGCACTGATCTTAATTTTGTAGATTCGACTTTGATCTCAGTTCTCATTGGAGGTAGCAATTAGTATTTTTTTTGAGTTGCAAATTGCTGGTTAATTAGGTGATTTGCACATAATTAGAAAACATATATTGCCTTGAAAAAATCTCCTTGCAATAAACAGATTTCCTGCAGTTGCAGATGCCTGTGCTTCTCTAGGCTACTTTTCCTAACTTCGCTTGTTGAGACTAAGGGCTTCATTTTACAGGCTGTCCTGCTTCCTTGCTGTCCTCATTTCTTACTATCCTTCTTTAAGCCAATGACTGTTTGCCTTGAGCCTTCTGTATACCTGATTCATTTTGCATAGAATTTCAGTTGGAAGAGCCCTCTAAGATCAAGTCCAACACTGCTATGGATACTAAACCATGTTCCAGAACGTCATGTCCACGCATTTCTTGAACACCTCCAGGGATGCTGATTCCACCACCTCCCTGGACAGCCTGCTCTGGTGTCTGACCACTCTTGCAGCAAAGAAATTTTTCCTGATTTCCAACCTAATCCTCCCCTGGCACAGTTTCAAGCCATTTCCTCTTATTCTGTCACCTGCTCTTTTTAGACCAGGTCCCACCTGGAACCAGTCTCCTTTCAGGGAGTTGTATGGAGCAATGAGATCTCCCCCCTCAACCTTCTCTTCTCCAGACTAAACAACCTCAGTTCCTCTGCTCTTCACCAACCCTGTTCTCCAGACCCTTCACCAGTCTCTCTGCTTTACTGTGGACACATTCAGTGTCTTCCTTGGAGTGAGGGGCCCAAAAGTGAACCCAGTAGTCAAGGTGTGGTTCCATCAGCGCTGAGGTTGAGGGGTCGATCATGTCTGTGGTCCTGCTGGTCATTCCTGATCCAGGCCAGGATGATGTTGGCCTTGATGGCCACCTGGGCACATGGTGGCTCATGCTCAGTCAGCTGTTCTGCTTGGTTAACACTGGAACACAGAAAAATTCTTTGATGCACTGAGTCAACTACAAGGCCCATTTTGTTCAGGTGTGCAGTACTTTAGAGAAGTACTGGCACTGCTTCTCACTTCTGAAAAGTAAATGAAAAGGCTTGCAAAGATGATGCACTTAACAAAATGACCACTTCATTTCTCATCTCTATGAACTGGTGCAGTTTTCCTCTCAACTCACAAGTGGAAAGTGTATTAAAGGTGTTACGAGTTTGGATATTGAATGGGAGTAACAGTTTTTTTTCCTTGACTCTTGCTTTGTGTGTTCAGGTACAGGCAAGGCAAAAAGTAGCATGTGAGTGTTTGGCAAACTAACAGGAGACCACTAAGATTTTTGAGGAGTGTTTTCTAAAGGGAGTTGAGGTAGCCCCTTGATGTTTGGTTATTAGTGTCAGATGTAAGGGTTCTAAACTAAATCTGCCATGGGAGCTGCTGCATTTTTCTTGTTGCTTTTGGGATTGTGTATCCCTTCAATAAAAGATAGGGTGGGAAGGATGTTTGGTGGGCTCATGAAAGGTCATATTTTAACCTCGCTCCCATAAGTGGTTGAAGCAACCTTTTGTTCATGGCATCTGGGTAAATGATTCTTGGACCTTGTCTAAACTTGCTGAAAAGTTACTGCCTCTTAAAGGACAAGACTCATCATGTGTTCCTTGTCTGCTTGAATCAGCAGATTAAAAATGACAGATATTAGCTTTGGCTCACAAAGAGCATTTGGTATGTCTTGTAGCTGTGTCCTGCTAATCAAATCTTAGAGTATGTGGGGACTGAGCTGCCAGCTGGGGTTTCTTGATTTTATAATCCAGTTGCTTTGTAGATAGTGGTTACCTGATTCTATCAAATCCACTTTTTGGTTTTAAAAAAAGTGACATGGACAGAGGAATCAGTGCACCCCCAGCAAGTGTGCAGATGGCACCAAGCAGTGTGGCACAGTTGACTTGCTAGAGGGCAGGGATCCATCCAGAGGGACCTGGACAGGCTGCAGAGGTGGGCCCAGGCCAACTTCATGAAATTCAATTAAGACCAAGTGTAAGGTCCTGCACCTGGGTAGGCACAATCCCAAGCACAACTCCAGGCTGGGTGGGGAATGGCTGAGAGCAGCCCTGAGGAGAAAGACCTTGGGGTCTGGATTGNAGTAGCCTTCCAGTATCTGAAGGGGGCCTACAGGAAGGCTGGGGAGGGACTATTGACAAGGTCTTGCAATGACAGGACAAAGGGGCAATGGGTTTAAACTGGCAGAGGGGAGATTTAGACTGGATGTTAGGAGGAAGTTGTTTGCAGTGAGGGTGGTGAGACACTGGCACAGGTTGCCCAGGGAGGTTTTGGCTGCTCCCTCCCTGGAGGTGTTCAAGACCAGGCTGGAGGAGGCCTTGAGTGACCTGTACTAGTGGGAGGTGTCCTTGCATATGGCAGGGGGTTGGAACTGGATGATCCTTGAGGTCCCTTCCAACCTTACCATTCTATGATTCTATAATTCTCTACCATCCTGAAGTTATTTTGAGGAGGCCATTTAGAGCCACATGAGTATGTAGTTTTGTTCAACTAATTTGTGGTAGAATGACAGTACCTGAGGGTCTGCAGGTTGAAGGCATTAGGCTGAAGCCTCCATTTGGAAAAGAGAGACAAGTCTCACTTTGTGCAACTGATTAAAATTCTTCCGAAAATGAGCTTTTCTCACATGAAAATGAGACAAAAAAATGGGTGACAGAGGCACTTTGTTTATATTCCAGGAGTAGTGCCATGGCTTAATACACATGGCCAGGTAGGATATTTAAAGCTGCAGCAAAAGTACTTCCAAAAGCAGTGTCTTTCAGGCTTAAATCAAAGATTAGTCACTGAAGGAGTGGTTAGAGCCCAGCAGTCCAGTATCAAGGAGTGTTCCTTTTGTCAGCAGTGCCAGTTTCAAGCAATCCCTTTGCTCTCTCCTCCTCTTCTCTCCCTTTCTGCAGTTTATACCACCCTCTGCTGTTGAACTAGAACCCAGACCCAGCTTGTTTTCAATCCTTGCCAGTTCTTCAGGCTTGCCTTAGTGCGTAGTCACCTCCAAAAGGTGGCATTTCCCTATCTGAGTGTGGTACTGAGCAGTAACTGCTGATGGGAGTGGGGAAGAACCAGAGAGCTGTTACAGGTACCATTGTCCTGTAAAATCTTGTCCTGATGTAACCTTGGAGGTTCTACCACCCCTTCTGTGACTGTTCATGTTTTACACCGTGCAGGAAAGAACTATCAGGGGAGACAGCACGGTAGAAGATCCTAAGTTCAGTGCAGTCTCCTGGCAGACTGGAAATACAATTTCAAATATTTGAGTGGCTTTTTTGTTTGTGGGTTTTCTTCCTTTTTTGTTTTTAACTCACTGGCATAGCAATGCCACTGGTGAGGGTTCTGGAAGTGCCTTGTTCCAGCTACCTACAGATTACGCTTACAACAGCATCACTGTGTTTTAACCTGCAGTGTTACTGTGGAGTTCTTTTAAGTTGTTTTGTGTGTGTTGGGAGAGGGGTTGTTACTTTTTGGTGGCAAGGGGTTTGCTTGGTAGTAGTTGGGTGTTTGGTTTTGTGGTTTTGCTTGCTGTAGTGTGTTTTTTGTTGGGGTTTTTGTTGTTTTTTGATGTGGTGGTTTTTTTATTTTTTTTTTATAGGGTTTTTTGTGGGGTTTTTTTGTTTGTTTTTCTTACTAAAGCAGTGGCTACTTGAAGTGAACTATGTAAATTGATGGCAGATCTGTAAAAGCACAAGGTACTTGCATTTCTGGAATGATAGAAATTCAGTGTGTGCTGGGAAAGCAAGACCATAACAGGTGTTGCAGTTCCTGACTACTGCAGATTGCCTTCTAGGCTGTATGTATATAAACATATGAGCAGCAGTACGATTCTCCCTCTCTACTTTGCTTTTGTGAGACTCCACAGTAGAGCACTGCATCCAGTTCTGGTGCCTCCAGTACAAGAGGGACTTAAAACTGTTGGAGCAGGGTCCAGAGGAGGCCACAAAGGTGTTTACAGGGCTGGAGCACCTGCAGTGTGGGGACAGGCTGAGGGAGTTGGGGCTTTCACCCTGGGGAACAGTAAGGTGCTTGGGAGTCCCTGTAGCAACCTTCCAGTACCTGAAGGGGCTACAGGACAGCTAGGGAAGGACTTTAGACAGTGGCTTGTATTGATAGGACAAGTGGGGATGGACTGAAGCTGGAAGGTCAGGAAGAAATTCCTTACAGTGGGGGTGGTGACAGTGGCACAGGTTGCCCAGGGATGCTGTGGATGCTGTCTCCTTAGAGGTGTTCAAGGCCGCGTTGGATGAGGCCTTGAGCGATCTCTTCTAGTGGGAGGTGTCCCTGCCTATGGCAGAGGATTGGAACTGGATGATCTTCATGATCCCTTCCAACTTAAACCATTTTATGAATCTCTGGATATGTACAGCATGTGCAGTAATAATAATATACTTTGAATTATCCTTTGCTGCTTGAATTTTGATGGGTCCCCAAGAAAACATCAGGCTTCATTTTGGAAAATCAGTCTTACAGTTCCATGAGGACTGGAAATCAACATTCTATAGAAGTCTTGCATTTAAATTTTATTAAGAAATTTTCTTTTTTCCTCAGGAAAACAAAGAAACAGGCTGGAGCCAATGGACACCATATTTGTTAAACAAGTTAAAGAGGGTGGACCTGCTTTTGAAGCTGGACTGTGCACAGGTACTGTTCTTCTGTAATTTACATGATGTAAAAGAGATGTGATTTGCGCTTCTACATACAACTCTGTCTATGAATTAAATCTTCTTTCCTTCATAAGTTTGAAACCTGTCTTGTAATTGCCCTCCAGTGAGTTCTTCATCTCAAAATCACTGTTCTGTTCTCTCAGGCAGTGCTGTGGTGGTGTTGGGTCAATGATTGGACTTGATGATCTTAGAGGTCTTTCCCCAACCTTTAATGACTTAATGATTCTGTATAAAATATATTAAGATACTAAGTCTTGATCTTTCTTGATTTATTATTTTTTAAAAGTAAGAACAAGTGCATGAGAAAATGAGGAGAAAGAGAAGGGTGGGAAATGACACCTGTAAAAGCTACTCCTTCTTTCACCTTGTGATAACATCCAGACAGATTTTTGTCCTTTTAAGTTATTGTACCTTACTTAAATGGGGACAAGCCTGTCTCTTCTGACCAATTTTCACTCAAGTTTTTGATTTAATCAAACTGGAGAGGAGTGAACATATTTTCTTGTGAAGTACCAGGTACTTTGTCACACCTTTTACTGAAGTGATGAAGGGAGAAAGAAAAAAAGAAAAAACAGTGTAAGAGGAGCAAGTCTTAGAAGTGCTGTACTTTTGTGTCGATGGATAACACTGCCAACACAGGTTTCTCTTCTTAAATCTGAAACACAGGTTGGGTGAAAGGATTGTGGTTCTGTCCCTAGTGATGTGTTTTCTTAGAACAGTTCATGTTAGACAAGATCAGAGATTGTTAGGTCAGGAGGGAGCTCTAGAGACTGAATCCAGTCCCTCTGCCAAAGCAGGGTCACCCAGGAACACACCCAGATAGGTTTTGAATGTCTTCAGAGGAGGAGACTGTACAACCTCTCTGGGCAGGCTGCTCCAAGGCTCTGTCACCCTCACAGTGGAAAAAGCTTCTCATGTTCACATGGAACCTCCTCTGCTCCAGCTTGCACCCATTGCCCTTTGTCCTATCATTGGACATCACTGAGCCTGGCTCTGTCCTCCTGCACTGCCCTTCATGTCTTTATAAGCACCAATGAGGTAACCCCTCAGGCTCCTCTTCCCCAAGCTGAAGAGCCCCAGCTCCCTCAGCCTTTCCTCAGCAGGGAGATGTTCCACTCCCTTCAACATCTTTCTGGCTCTGTGCTGTCCTCTTCACAGCAGTTGCCTGAGTGTGAATATGACTGGAATAGACTAATTTTGGTATGTCCCTTCCTAAAGGAATACAAAGATTTAGGATGATCAGCAATTTCTAGATCCTACTTGTGCAGCATAAGGCATTTTTCTTTTTTTAACTCCTTGAATAGTTATTCAGTGAAGGGCTACCCTGGCATTATTTTCTTGTGATTATATAAAGAAATGTTTTGACTTGATAAAATGCAGCATATGCTGAAGTTGTACAGAGGAGCCATGTTGATTTCTACTCTGTTCAGTGTTTACCAGCTTGAAAGAGATCAAATCTGTGGAGAATATTTACTTTGTAGCCATAGATGAGATTTTTGCTTAGAAGCCCAAAATAGCAGGCAAATTAAATAAGGAAAAAAATGTAAATAACCAGAATATTCTTTTTAAACACACTGCTGATGGCAGTTATATCTCATTAGGTGGTGCCATTATTTCTTGTTTAAAACTTCAGGGTAAGATTTATTACTCCATCTTTATCTTGAAATGATATTATAAAACACTCAGGATATGGATAGAGAGATGCTTAACCTCTGATACAGGCACTGGATGCATTTCTTGTCTTGTAGAATCAACTCTCTGTATTGTTTTTTGTTTTTTTTTTTTTTAATTGGGCTTTGTTTCATGGTCATGCAACTGGAAAGAAAAGTCTTGCAAATCTGATGAGTGTAGCTTGGTTTGTCAATTCTGATTTCACTGCCACAGGCTTTTTTGTAATACTGATTGGCTCAGCACAAGCTTCCTTACTCAAAGTCCATGACCTGTGTTTCAGGAGCTTCTCTGGCTGCTGCTCACCAGAAAACTTGGAGTACTCCTGCAAATTTGAGGAATAGGTTACAATAACTGACATGTAAGATGGTTCATTCTAAGTGGTTTTTAAATACTCCTGAAAAATTCATAGGTTCTTGGAATGTTTTAGGTTGGAAGGGACTTTGAAGATCATCTAGTTCACACCATCATGGGCAGGGGGATGGAAGTAGATGATCCTTGAGGACCTTTCCAACCTTATCATTCTGTGATTCTATGATTCTATCTTCCACTAGCCCAGGTTGCTCAGTGCCCCATCCAGTCTGGCCTTGAAAACCTCTAGGGAGGGAGGCATCCAACCACCTTCTTGGGCAGCCTCTTCTAGTGTCTTACCACCCTCACCAGCAAGAATTTCTTTCTCATTTCCAGTCTAAATCTACCCTCCTCAAGCTTCAATCCATTCCCTCTCATCCTGTCAGTACAACTCCTTTTAAAATGTCCCTCCCAAGCTTTCTTGTAGGAGTCCTCTCCAAGTACTAAAAGGCTATTCTAAGGTCTCCCCAGAACCTTCTCCAGGCTGAGCAACCTCAGCTCTCCCAGTCTGTCCCCACAGGGGAGGTGCTGCAGCCCTCTGATAATCACTTTGACTTTCTGAACCTGCTCCAGCAGTTCATTGTCCTTCTTAGAGGGCCCTGGCTCCAGGAGGGAGTCTCCTGAGAGCAGATCAGAGAAGGGGAGAATCACTTCACTCTAGTGAGGTGATTACTGCTAGTAAGCCTCTGTTAAGCTTACACCTGCTTCTGGTTTTCTTTCTACATGTTTCTAGGAAATCTATGTGGTAAAGGTAGCAAATCTGAAAAGGTACTGAGAGGAGAGTAGACATTTAGCAACTCCTATATGGTTGCATGCAGTGTGACTATTTTATTTTGGAGCCCTGGCGTCCTGTGTGCAGTTCTGGAGCCCTCAGCTCAGGAAGGACATGGAACTGTTGGAGTGGGTCCAGAGGAGGCCACGAGGATGATCAGAGGGCTGCAGCAGCTCTCCTATGAGGACAGGCTGAGAGAGTTGGGGCTCTGCAACCTGGAGAAGAGAAGGCTTCCAGGAGACCTTAGAGTAGCCTTCCAGTATCTGAAGGGGCCTACAGGAAGGCTGGGGAGGGACTATTGACAAGGTCTTGCAATGACAGGACAAGGGGCAGTGGGTTTGAACTGGCAGAGAGGAGATTCAGACTGGATGTCAGGAGGAAGTTGTTTGCAGTGAGGGTAGTGAGGCACTAGCACAGGTTCCCCAGAGGGGTTGTGACTGCTCCCTCCCTGGAGGTGTTCAAGGCCAGGTTGGAGGAGGCCTTGAGTGACCTGTGCTAGTGGAAGGTGTCCCTGCCTATGGCAGGGGGTTGAAACTGGATGATGCTTGAGGTCCTCTCCAACCTTACCATTCTATGATCTTCTTTATTAAAACAGGCTAACCTCAATTTAAGATAGTTGTGGTCTTGATTATTGTGTGATACAGAAGTGCAATGTGAAAATGATTTAAAAAAAGAAAACCTAGATAAATGAATTTAAGTTGTAACTTTTCCCTTTACAGGTGACAGAATTATAAAGGTCAATGGAGAAAGTGTTATTGGGAAGACATATTCTCAAGTCATTGCTTTAATACAGAACAGGTAAGATACCGGTATTTAGTTAGATGGCACATTTGGTTTTTGCATCCTGAGCAGAAAATGACCACTTCTGGTAGGTCTAGAACCACTTCTGGTAGTTCTAGAAAAGCAGCTGTATTAAATTTTCCATCATGTACAGTCAATGTTGTTGTTTCTGTTCTTATCTCAATGCTGAGAAGGGTTTGAGAATGGGTGTGCTGCTGTGTCCCATTCCTGTGTCATGTAAAGTCACACTGAGCAATAGGGAAAGGCTGGCTGAATTTCTGTAGGCAGGTTAGCTATCCATACACCACACCTGCCCATTTAACAACAATCACCCAATCACAGAATGTCAGGGGCTGGAAAGGACTTCCAAAGCTCATCCAGTCCAACCTCCCTGCCAGAGCAGCATCACCTAGACCAGATCACACAGGAACACATCCAGGCAGGTCTGGAATATATCCAGAGAGGGAGACTCCACAACCCCCCTGGGCAGCCTGTGGCAGTGTTCTGTCACTCTTGCAGTGAAAAAATTCCTCCTCATGTTTCCATGGAACTTCCTATGCCTCAGCTTCCACTCATTACCCCTTGTCCTGTCATTGGGCATCACCCAGCAGAGCCTGGCTCCAGTCTCCTGGCACTCACTCTTTATGTATTAATAAACATTAATGCGATCACCTCTCAGGCTCCTCCTCTCTAAGTAGCAGAGCCCCAACTCCCTCAGGCTCTCCTCCTCAGGAAGATCTTTCACTCCTTGCATCATTTTTGTGGCTCTGTGCTGGACTCTTTCAAGCAGCTCCCTGAGCTCCTTTTTGAACTGAGAGGCCCAGAACTGGACACGATACTCCAGATGCAGTCTCACCAGGGCAGTGCAGAGGCGGAAGAGAATCTCTCTTGACCTACTGACCACAGCCCTTCTAATACACTCCAGAATGGCACTGGCCTTCTTGACCACCAGATCACATTGCTGAAAGTCAGAAGAATCTACCTCACTTAGCAGATCTGATAACTAGAAATTAGCATATTAGGTAAAGGAAATATTTTCTGCTAGTGCACACCTGCAGAACAGTATTTAGACCTCCTTCTGATTTTGCAGCATGTTAGGAGCCTTGCATGTTAATGGGGACATAATTTAGCAGTTGTGTCCACATGTGAATCTAGCTACTGGCTTTCATATCCCTTATCTACCTCTGTCTATCTTTTAACAACTCCTAGTGGAGATAACACCAGCCATGCATCTTCTCATTTAGTATTTGTATATACAACTCCGCTGTATAACAGTGTAAACCCAGGATAGGTATTGACATGCCCAACAGCTACACCAGTCAGTTAAATCCCTTACCTTAGTCCAAAAAAGAGAGACACCAATCACATCTTCCAGTGGCCTTTCACAGCCAGAGGTTCTTAAGTTAAGGTCTGTGAATAGAGCTTTATACTCAGCCTCATGAGTGTAGGTAGCAAAGCATTCCAGAGGAATGTGACCCCTGTCCACTTTGGGTAAAGCAGGGATGCCTGAACAAGCCCTGATAAACATTACCTAGTGGCTATCAAGCCAGAAATGGTGGAGTGCTCTACTGCATCTGTCCCCCAAATTTCCAAGAGCACAGAGGAGATAAAGGGATACTGCTATTAGGAGAACAGTTTGTCTAGAGCCAGACATGTACATCACACAAGCTCACAACAAAAGATCATGTGTATCCCTGAGTGTTTTATACAGAAAACAGAACTATCAGGAAGTCTTCAACTGCTCCTCTTAAGATAAACAAATAAATACTAATTCTGATCCATAAAGAGAGCTTAGACCCCAAGTCAGGTCTGGCTTTCTTGTAGCTTACAGATAGTGTTTCTCATATAAACTCTCTTTACTTGAAAACAGTGGTTTTGGTTTTTGTATTGTCTCAGAGCACTTAGTTCTGCACAAAGTATTTTATTTCTTGTGCTGCTATATCATGGCAAGTAAAATTCCATTATGGTGTCTACCTCTTGCTTCAGCTGCTGCTCTTACATCCTGGCTCAGACTGCTGACCTGGTTGTGTATGGCAGTATCCTTTCTGATAATAGTGTAGAATCATAGAATGGTAAGGTTGGAAGGGACCTCAAGGATCACCTAGTTCCAACCCCCTGCCATAGACAGGGACACCTCCCACTAGCACAGGTCACTCAAGACCTCCTCCAACCTGGTCTTGAACACCTCCAGGGAGGGAGCAACCACAACCTCCCTGGGCAACCTGTTCCAGTGTCTCACCACCCTCACTGGAAAGAACTTCTCCTAACATCCAGTCTAAATCTTGCCTCTGCCAGTTCAAACCCATTGTCCCTTGTCCTGTCATTGCAAGGCTTTGTAAATAATCCCTCCCCAGCCTTCCTGTAGGCCCCCTTCAGATACTGGAAAGCTACTCTAAGGTCTCCTGGAAGCCTTAGAATATCCAGTAATTTATTCTTAGACTGTGAAACACTGAAGCTGTAGTGCAGTGATACTTGGTCAGCTAATACCAGCCCACTTTCCAGAAATCATTAAGAACTTGCTCAACCAAAGCTTTTATCTGTATCCCTTGACTTGATAGTCTTTTGTAGGTTGGTCTTGCCCAAGTTGACTTTTGAATGTTCTTAAACTCTTCAACCTCTAAAATACCAAGTGGCAGTTCTTGCTGTGCTTTGTCTCTCAGCACACCTTAGTGTTTTTTTTGTCGGCTTTGTGCAAGTGACTTTGCTGAAAAACCTTTTAAAAGGCTAAGCTGTCACTTGACATCTCCTTCACTTAGTACTTAGACAGTTTTGTTTGTAGTCTCAGAATGTTGGGTGATGGTTTTCTAGATGTTCTAATGGCTCTTTTTTTTTTAATTACAGTTTTTATTACCCTTTAAAATATACTACTGACGCTATAAATAATTTTTTTCATGTATCATTTTTCTGATCACCCTCAGAGCAATTTTTAAGGGTACAACACATTTTCTCTTGCTTCCAAGGACAGAGTTCCCACTGTTCAGCTGTTTTGCTATAAAACTCAGTTCAGATTTGCTGATTATTGTTAATTAGATTGCTCCTGCAGCTCCATGTTCATAGCTGCTCATTATTTTTTCTAGACAGTTGTTCAGTTGTAGCTGTTTGTCTTCATTATATAATGCTGCAGACATCAGAAATTAGCTGCATTAAGTGAAATGATCCAGTGGGACTTAGGAGTGGGATATAATTTGGCCATGTTTTGTATTGCTCTCAGAATAAGTTTCATGCCATGCTTAGAATGTTACCTACCTTACTGTGGAGGTAGCAAAGCTGACTTCACACACATTGTTTTTCTGGAAATGCTCTCTGGATCTTAGACTGCACCAAAAGTGTGGCCAACAGGTCAAGGGAGGTGTTTCTCTCCCTCTGCTCTGTTCTCGTGAGAACCCAGCCATGAAACTAGCTGATCTTGAAGCTTCCTTCCAACCTTAAACCATTCTGTGATTCTAAATTGAAAGGCACACCTTGACAGAGTTGATAGAAGCAACTGTGTCCTAGGTGGGATCAGCCACAGGATAGATGTTAGGAGGAAGTTCTTTACAGTGAGGGTGGTGAGACACTGGCACAGGTTGCCCAGGGAGGTTGTGGCTGCTCCCTCCCTGGAGGTGTTCAAGACCAGGTTGGAGGAGGCCTTGAGTGAGCTGTACTAGTGGGAGGTGTCCCTGCCTATGGCAGGGGGTTGGAACTAGCTGATCCTTGAGGTCCCTTCCAACCTTACCATTCTATGATTGTTTTTAAGTCAGGGATTTGTACTCTTTACCAATAGCTGTTGGTTTCCTCCGTTAAAAGCATGTTCCCATCTCTTTATATAATCCTCTTGGAGATGTGTTGCTTACTGGTATAAATTCAGTAAATTATTTATGGTTTTGAAATTTTAAGTCAGGAAACTGATTGATTTCCAACTTTTTTTCTTTTTAAACTGTGGGGAATTTGAATGAAAACTCTTCTGCTTGAGCTCTTAAAATGTGCAGTGCAAGTTATTTACATTATAGAAATCTCTGAGAATTTGCAGTGCTGTGTTTAATATTTTAGTGCCAAGTGCCACTTTCTGTCTGATAGTTCTTATGAACATTTTCTAATTTAAAAAAAAAATGCATAGAGGTTATGTAGAGTGATGCACCAGAAGCATTCACAGATTGTATTGGGTTGGAAGGGGCCCTCAAAGGTATTTTTTTCCCCTCCTTCCCCCCCCCCCTCCTTCTT
>VWZE01007629.1:199-23069 GCA_013396675.1 Eubucco bourcierii | reverse complement strand
GTTGCCCTTCCCTTGTCCACTGCCACTGTGACTTCTTCATAAAAAACCACTAAATTTGTCAGGCAAGATCTGTCTGCATCATAGCATTGCCAATGATGCAATTGTATTCTAAGAAAAAAACCTTACATGAGGAAATTGATTCTTGACTTTAATATTGCCTCAGCAACCTCACACCTCTGACTACAGGTCTGCCCACAGTCAACATTAACAATTTTATCTTTTCTCTTTTTCCTGAGACCCATCCAGTCGCATCAGACCCAAAGAAACTACATGACTGTTTCATTGGCAGATGATGAAATCTTTTCCTTTGCTTGTAATCAACAGAGATGTTTTTCTGAGTAGCTTATGTTTAGTCCAGTCTTGGAGCTCCTGTTTACTTCCAGATTTCGTACTGACGCAGTTACTGATGTGCACAGAGGTTAATATTAAAGCTCTGGCAGCGACTACAATGGAAGGAGGGGTGTGGTGCGTAGATGTAGTGACCTAGAAGAGACTTAAACTTTGTTGTATAACATTGCCTAGATTAGAAAAAAACTGTTTACATCAACCCTCCTTACCTCAGTTCAAGCTAATATTTAGCAGAAAGTCTCTTACACAGCTTGTGTTTGAAAATCCAACTTTTGGAGCTTAAGGCATTGAATGTAAAGACCGAAAGTTTGCTGCCATTTGGATTTGTTTGGGTGTTGGTTTTGTTTGTGGGGTTTTGGTCTTTGTTTTGGTGCGGGGCTGGGTTGGTTTGTTTCTTTCTTATCTAACCATAATGTTTGCTGAGTGTCTCAGGGTAAAATGCCATGAAAGGACTGGAGCAGTGTTGCTGATTCTTGCCCCAGAGCAAATTATAACTGAAAAATGTTTCCTTCTAATAGAACTGAAAACCTTTTCTGGTGTGCAGTTCCTATGCTCACACTAAATGTGATAAGTTAGGATCAGGAAAGAGAATAATTTAGTAGTGAAGAAACATCATCTAGAGTCAAACTGGTTGGAGAAGGAGGGAGTAATGCCTCAAGTTCATTCTTACAAGGTGCTGGGCACATTAGCTTCTGATTCATGAAAACACTTATGTGCAGTTTTGCAAGCAGTTCAGCTGAAATCAGTGCTATTATTCAGCCTTTAGTGAAGAGTAGTGAAGCATGCATATCTTCAGTGAAGCATCTGCCTACATGCTTTTATGGATTTGGACTAAGAGCTGTAGGACATGGTCTTGAAACTGCAGGATTTTCACCACGATTCTTACTGAGAGGAATCCTTGTGTGCTGGCTGTCATTATTCTAGCATTGAATCAGGTGGGGATAGAGAGAGCAAACCCCTCCAGCTGAACGTGAGGGTTGATGAATACCTTGTAGAGTGCTGTATTTGCTTTGAATTCATTTTACCTGTCACATGGCATGAAATCTATTTACCTTAGCAGTGAAACCTTTAATGTGATAATGACTACACCCATTCATATTGGAAACCTTTGCCATAGGAGTTTGCAAACTTGGTGCAAACAAAACCAGATTGCAAAGTGGGAAGGAAATTTTACCCAGTAAGTGGAAGCATGCTGAGTCCTTACTGTAAGCACAGCAGTTTCCCTCTAGTAATTGTTGCAGAGCTGTTCTCCATCAGAGCTGGTATTGTCACTCTGAATTGTTGGACTTGCAAACCTTCTGTAACTGCTGTTTTGAGAACGTGGGATAGAGCTCACAAAACATCCAGACTGGGTTTTTTTGTTGTTGTTGTTTATTTTTTTGTTTGGGTTGTTTTGTTTGGTTTTTGTTCTTTTTTTTTTCCTTTCTATTGTGTTGAAACTTCTGAGTGACTACTGAGTACCAAGCTGCTATAGGAATTTGAGTTGCTTGGCTGAAGCATCACTGATCTGGATATTAAAAAACTACTTTTTTTTTTTTAAGTTTGAGGCCCTTTTTTAAATTAAAGGTTTTTAAAGACTGACATTTAAGCCATACCCTAATGACTTTTAACAAGTGTGCACCAGTTGCAATCGCCTAGAGATCAAAGTAGTACTATATATTACTTGGGGAAGGAGGAGAGGGGCAGTGCCTTATATGTAACTGCCAGTATGCTATTTTTGACACTTAACATACGAATGCTAAGTAGTACATAGGTCTACTTCATTTTTTAGTGTTCTAACCTCTCCTGAAATTTAAACCATCACCTTCTGGTTAAAGCAATTAAAAATATTTCATAGTAAGAAGGCTGCTAATGCATCGCTCAACATGATGTTTTCTGGAATAGATCCAGGCATCTCTTTGTAAGCCGCAGGGTTTCTCTGGAGGCCCTTCATCACAAGTCTGAAACAAAGACACTAAATATTCTTGGTGGAAATGTCACAACCTGCATTTGTAAACTTTTTCAATCCTGGAAGAATGTTCAACTTGCTTTCTTAGTGATCCCTCAGGAAGTGGATGGAGTAAGGGTGAAAGAACAACGCTTTTCACCAACAAAACCATTCTTCTAGTAATGGTGTCTTGCCTAGAACCAGCAATCTGTCTGTCCAGACGTACCTGGAGTCATGGAAAGATCTTTTTTGGGGAGATGGAGGCAGAAAACCCATCTAATACCACTTTGGACCCTATAAATGATGCTGTCTTTTGAAGAAGATGTTTTAATACCTGTGATAAATTTTGTCAAGAGCAGAGAACTGATATTTTTGTACTCATTTGTGGTCTTCAGTTACAGTCGGTTCACAGCAGTTTTGGACTGTAGCTTTCCTGCTGTCAAAGTCAATGAAGCATTGTTTGTCACGGGTGTGTTTTACAGAAGCATAAACAGAGTGTACTTTATGCTGGTGTAATGTGTGGGTGTCCCAGGTATTGAACCACATGGCCAGCTGTGGAAGGGAGGAATTGTTTTTTGATTTTGGGGGTGGGGGGTGGCGATGGGTTTTGTTTGTCTTGCATGCCAGTAGTCTGTTACTCCGATCTCTTTCCTGGCTCTTTAAGCATCTTTTCCTTTTTTGCCATTCTTACAGCCTATCAAGATCTTCACTAGCCATTTATTTAAGGATTCAGAAATATTTCTCTTTCTAGGTCCCTTCCCTCCATTAAATGTGCAAACGGAAGTCTAACTTGATTTTTACTACGAGTGGAGGGCAAAAAAATGCAAATCCCATGAGAAGACTCTTTCTGCAGCATCATTCCTCTCATTTCAGATGTACAGCATGAAGGCAGCTGCAGTCAGCTGACAGCTTGTGGTCGTGTTCCCATATATGTGAGGAAGGGGCGTGCTGGTTGCAGTGCATAATAAAGTCCTTGTTTCGTCACCGGGAAGCAGGGACAGTAGCAACCCAGGGGAAACGAGAGACAGGAATGTTGCTGTAGTGGAAGGGAAGTCTCGTTGCATAGAGCCAGAGCTCTCTGCAGGCAGCTTTAGGGATGCACCAAGGCAAAATGGCACAAATGTATTTTGCTTTCTGTAAGGGTAGAGGGTAAATGTGAGGAGCAGATCAACGCCTGGGATGCACGTGCTCACAAGGATGCTGAAATTATTTTTGTATGTTGTGCTGCCCTTTACCTCTGTTGGTACCTTCCAACAGAATCAGTTGTATTTTTAGCTTTCTGTATTCAACATCAGTATGAGAAGATAATTTTGTCTTTGCATCTGTAAGCAGCTTTTACTATGTTTTCCTGTTTTCTGCCAGCTGCAGTTTACAAAGGATGTCACAGCACTGGTAAGAAATGTACAGTAGCCATTACTTGGATGGTTTTCTAAGGCATGTTTTTCTTAATGGTTTGCGAGAGGCAAGAATGTGAAACGGCAAGTTTGCTGGCAGTGAGCTAGAGAGGCTGAGCTGAATTTTCTTCTTAATGCTAATCTCTTAATTTGTGGTCTGTGCCTGTCTTATTTGGTCAGTTTTCTCTCAGTGTTTTTGCACTTCACTAATACTCGGTGTAACATTGCAGCAGCGATGTAAATGCCTCGCCCTCCTCCCTACTTTGCTCTGTATTAATTTTATGCTTGCACACTCTGGGCTTTTAGAACCTGTCAAGCATTCAAAAGACAGGGCACATTGATATTCTGGAATCGAGCATGTTATGAATTGGACAGGAAATGCTGTGCTGTGATACCACGCCTAAGCGTGTAAAAGCCCTGAGAAATCATTTTAATCTTCTGTTGCGTTGGCAGGCTCTGCCTTGGCTCCTTATTTCATTCTCTTTAAAACACACAAAGTCATGCTGAAGTCGTCAATAATAGGATGTTGTTTTATGGATGCTGTATGTTTCTGATGGATTTATTATTTGGAATGCTGTGTTAATTCCACAATGATAAATGCTGCTTTGCTAAAAAGACTGCAGAAGCATACCTACTGTATTTTAACCACGTTGAGTCGGGCTCCGGAACGTAAAGGTGGAAATAAAATGTACTAAGGAAATGGGTTTGTGGTTTTAATTTCTGTTTTAGCAGTAGTGGATACGTGTGAATTTCATGCTGCTTGAACCTCCAAGTTCAAAATGCTAAATATTATTAATATGTTTTCAGTCAGATTTGTGTGCCTTGTGCTGGCTGTCTCCTGTAAAATATAAGATGACTTACAGGGTGTTGGCTTGTAACAAAGGTGCTACTGCTTTCAGTTTATTCGTTTTCTGTTTAGGACCAATAGCCTTTCTGTGCAAGATCTCTTAGAGGACTGTGTGTGTGCATATTTCTGTGGACTTTTTTTTATCCACTACATTAAATGGACAGAGGAAATGGGGAATAGAGAATTTTCTAGTGCTGGCTCAATTTGTTATGCAGTATTTTAACCTGTCAGTTGCTGTGAAGTTCTGGTTTCCAGCAATGTGGACTCAAATGGGAAGAATGCATGAAGCATCATGCTGGAAAGCAGAATCTAAAGGGAGAAAAATACTGTGTTTTGTGCTGGTGGGTCATGAGAAACCTTCCTCAGTGCCCTGCCTGCAGTGTTTTTTACAATTGCTTATCAACTCATTTTTTCAATTGTCGAGGGGGGATCGCAGAAACACGCAGGTTGGAAAAGACCTTCAAGATCACCAACCGATAACCCTACCCTCCAAGGTGCACCCTAAACTGTATCCCCAAGGCGCCGCATCCAGCTGGATGAGTGACATGATTTTGCCTGTTCTGTTTCTGCTTGGAGGGGGGTGGAATGCTGGCTTTATCTTTGTGACTAACATTTTGTCTCAAACGATAGAGAGTCTGAATTTTGTACTTGTTTTCCCTCTCTTGGAGCTCGATCAGTCAAATGGTCAACTTCTCCATCTCCCTCACTGCTGAATACTGACTTCATCTTCTCTCCACAGGCATATTCCCAAGATGCCTACCTGAAAGGCAATGAAGCCTACAGTGGTAATGCCCACCATATCCCTGAGCCACCGCCAATATGTTACCCACGCCTGACATCTGCAGCCTCTGTTACGGCACAAGCTGGTGACAAGTTATCTTCGGACTTCTCCCTGGGGAAGCAGCAAGTCAGTAGACCAGTCCGGGCGTTTACGCAGCCAGAGAGGGCCTACAGAATGGAAATCCAAGTGCCTCCATCACCCACAGACATTGCAAAGTCAAACACAGCCGTCTGTGTTTGCAACGAAACTGTAAAGACTGTTATTGTGCCTTCTGAGAAGGCTGTAGATTTGCCATCTTGTAGAAATAACCACACTGGTCCGTCACACAGGACAGAGGAAGTGAGATACGGCTTAAAAGATCAGACCAGTCTAAAAGCGCGGACCACGTCGCCGTCGTCTTCGGTGTCCACTGCCATCGTCCTTCCCCAGACTCCAATAACAAGACCAGTTGATCCAACTGGAACGCTGAGTAAAGCTTCAAACTATGTAGTGTGTGCAGAAGGAATCCCAAGCACTCGACCTCCAGCTCAAGCCACAGACTCGCCCTCAGTCTCTACCAATCATTACAGTTCTCCAACCTCCCACCAGCACATAGACTGGAAGACCTACAAAACGTACAAAGAGTACATCGACAACAGGCGCATGCACATGTATGGCTCCCGCACCATACAGGAGAGGTTGGACAGCCTGAGGGCAGCTTCTCAGAACACAACCGATTACAACCAAGTGGTGCCAAACCGCACCGCTTCCCAGGTACGGCGCAGGAGCACCTCTCACGACAGGGTCCCCCACTCTGTTCAGATGCGGCAGAGAAGCGTGTCCCAGGAGAGGCTCGAGGATCCCGTGCTGATGAAAGAGTGGCCCCGAAGTGCTTCACAAGATACTCTGACTTCACCTTCAGTTAATGCCAGGAACCACAGGGCTCGCTCCTGGGATTACCTCAGCAAACAGGGTGAAGTGCTAGAGAATTTCCACTCTGAGAACCTGATTGCGGATACGAATGGAGACAGGAGAAAGACTTACAAGTGGACAGGGTTTACCGAGCAGGACGATCGGCGAGGCATTTACGAGAGGTCCAGGCAGCATGCGTTTCACATGTCCCTGCGGGGTCAGAACTTCCCTGTGGCTCCCAGTGCTTATATTTTGGACAACAGGAGAACAGGCAGCAGGGCTTCTCTGCCTGGCTCTCACTTCCAGAAACTTTCACCAGAAATGAAAATGTTACAGACTTCTCGAGACTTGCAGGCTCCTGGGGGAGTTTCAAAGCCTACAGCTCTTTCACAAGAGAGGTTGTCTCTCACACCAGCCAGAAGTTCTAAAAGTAGCTCTTTGAAGAACTCTGCTCCCTATGCAGCAAAACCGTCGTTTCCTCTTAACCAGAGCTTGGATACCCTTGCCAGCAAAGACCAAAGAATGGTAAATCACTTGCACCAGAGTGGTCTGTTAAACCAGCAGTCCAGGATGCGAGCAGAAGGTGCCCCAGATCACAAAACAGAAACTGGCAAACCCATCCAACCCTCATCTCTGTCTCTAGCTTCCACCAAACTTGTTCAGCCAACAAGTGAGGTTTCAACTACCTCTGACAATGTAGATGGCTCCACCAGGCAAAAGACTCGAGATTTTGAAAGGGAAGATATCCGTGAGCCTGAAATTCTGCAAAGGGATGTCCAGGAAAATGACAAAGACGTAGTGATCATGCGGGACAAATCACCCTCTGGCCACCAAACTCCACAGCCTTTGAGGCATCAGTCCTACATTCTTGCTGTAAATGACCAAGAGGCAGCCTCAGACACTACTTGTTGGTTACCTAATGATGCTCGAAGAGAAGTCCACATAAAAAGAATAGAAGAAAGGAAAGCATCAGGTTCCAGCCCACCTGGTGACTCCTTGGCTTCCATTCCCTTTATTGGTGAGTTCAGCTATTGCAGTGTGTGGAGAGCAGCTGAGTGCTGTTCCTCTAAATCTTGGGGCTGAGGGACATGAGGGTGCTTTTCTGACTTTTGGGTAGTGTTACGTTGGTAAAATTGAAAATACTTTTTAGTGCAGGAAAAAATAGGTTCTGTTTTGTCTGGAGAATCAGTGTGGGGGAAAAAAATGTACAGGGATTTAATATTTTTCTAGAGCTTTCCTTAGCCCCCCTGGAGAAGTTGATGTTACATAACTGTCTGTTTATCACTCCACGGAAGGCTCTCTTGTTAAGTACATGGACAGCTAGCAGCACCTCTCAATATTCCTACTTCTCTGGTATCAAATAGATTTGGAATCCAGCAAAGAGAGAATATGGATGGAAAACCATATGAGGGTGAATTGTGAGGTGAAAAAAAAAACCCCAACTTGTCATCTGAATAGGTAGGGTGAAAGCTTTCTGAGACAGATCTGGAATAGAGGTGTTTCAGGTGCCAGGATAGCAACACAGTGAAGTGAATTTGCAGGTAGAAATGCTTATGTGGATATGAACTAAAGAGGTTGTGGAAGCAGAAATGCAAGAAGACACAAAGATTTGCTTGTGGGTTGTGACCCAGAGTTGGCATTACAGGGAGTTTGTGGGAAGGGGCGGGGGGGGTTAGTACTTCAGAGATCAGTGGGAAGAAAAGAGGAACTCATGGAAAGTTTATTAGGAAAAAAATATATAAAATTAAAAATAGGATTTTGGATGTGTGAGAACTTGGAGTCCAAAGGAGAGTTTCAGGGGCAAAATATTTCTGTTCTACTCAAGTAGTCAGTGCCTGTGTCTTCTTTGCCCCAATTGTTGTGGAGTTGGATTTTCTTTTGTTGCTTTGATTCTTTGGAGTCCAGATGTCTGTGAACCATTTTCCACACAGGTTGACTTTTCTACCTGACTATTTTTTAATTCAGTCTAGGAAGAATCTGGAAAATACTGAATTTTAATTCCCAAACCCACATATGTGGAAAGCAACTCCTCTTAATTTGATAATTACCTGTAGTATTTGAATGATCTGTGATATTTGCAATTAATTGAAGTAATGACCAAAAATAGTGAAGAAGCATCGTATGCATCAGGGAAAGGAAATCCTACAAAAGAGGATAATTCTGGGGTTTGCAGTGAATTAAGACAACAAAAATGCTTTAATGCTTTCTGTATTCCCATTTCATTTTGTATGGGAATGACACAGATATTTGTTTTCTTACTGGATGCGTCAGTGTCCAGTGTAATTTTGGATCCTTTCAGACCCTGTTGATCCTTCTTGAGGGGTTAATACATGTTTGTAAGACCTGTAGCTGCTCTTTGTGCAGAGCTTTTTAATACTCTGCCTCAAATCAACACTGGACACTGAGAGTACAAACACTGCACATAGCTTACTTAGAAGTGCTTGCTGGGAGTTTCCTAATCCCCATGCAATTTAAATGTTACGGGAAAGTCAGATCAAGATTGTCAAAACCCTGTTCTACACACTCCCTCTTATCTTGATTTTGACAGAGATTTGCTGTAAACTCTTACTCATGTGGCTTACTTCCAGATTTTAGGGAAATGTGATGATCAGAGTTCAAAGAAACCTTAAGCATGGCAATTGTAGTGCATTTGGGTAGCAGTGAAAGTCAGAGGAAGCCAGACTGGAACTCTCCTTTGCAGTCTCTTGGCATAACACCACCTGGGGTTGTGTGAAGTTTATGGGCTCCTTTGCCTTTTGAATTGAAACCTCCTCCATGCTCCAGAGATATTAAAAAGTGGTGCTGTTGGAGTGTGGGCATGGGCTGAACCAACACAGTACTTGTGACCATCTTCCTAGCAAGAAATTCCTCTGCCAGTGCAGGTGCTCTGGGAAATTTCCACCACAGCTCCAGCATGTTGAAGATGAGCTAACCCTCCCTCAACAGGAAAAGCATCAAATGCCATTAAGAGTGGGCATCTTCTGAAGTCAGAATTAATATGCAGGATTCTAACTTTGCTTGTTCCACTATTGTTATGCCTAATTACAGCTTCACTTTGTTAAAAGCCTTGTTTAATCAGGCAGATAAAACCCTATAGGTCTACTTTGAAACTGAGTTAAAGGGCGTTTAACTCTTCTGAAGGAAAATCACTCAGATACTTGGATTTTTATCTTTTTGTTTGGATTTTTTTTTTCTTTCCTTCTGATTGAGAAGGATGCTAATAGAAATAAAGACCTCCCTTGCTGTTGCCACCCCCTCTACGTTACTTATGTTTCCATTAACACTGGTTTTTGCAGTATTAGGTTTTATTAGATGTGGTTAATTTCATAAATACACTTAGTGAAGTTATTTGTACACTAGACCTTGTGGAGCAGTGTGAAAATACAAGTTGTGGGAAAACAGATGTATTCCAAGGTTACATATTATTGCCACTTTGAGTACTACATGGTGTGTTTGTAATCACTCTTTGATTCTTAAAGTAGTAGATATGGCCAAGCTATGATAGAAGTTCAGATAGGTAGAGTTAGCTTCTGCAGCAGTATTGTGTGGCTAACCTGCTCTTGAGAATGGCACAACATGGGTTGGTTTTAGCTCTTTGAGTGGCACATTGCCCTGTACCACAGACAGAAAGCCAAGCAGCGACCCTTCAGGGGTTTGGTGGGTTGCTGAAGTTCTGCCTTTTGGCGTTAGCCCTCTCACAAAAAGTTGGTCTGCAGCAGGGAGTTGAAATTTCAGGTTGTGTTCGCTAATAGAAATCTGTTCAGAGCAAGCCTAGTGGGTGGATGTAGTATCTTTTATAGGAGAAACTGGCAAAACAGGCAAGATCTCATGTGCCTAAGCAGTTTCTACAGGTAAGCAGATGTTCCTGGGGGCTGAGGAAGCTGCTGGTCCTACAGAAACCCATACCCTGGCACTGCAGCTTTCCTTCCATGTGCTGCTGAATGCAGGACCTTGTGGTTAGCTTGGAAAGCTGCTGTTTCTATTTCAGGTCCAAAGAAAGGCTCTCCTCATGAAATGTTCTCTATTGTTTCCAGCTGCATCAGTTACTCTAATGAAAGGTTACGCCGGAAATGGCCTTGTCTGCTCTCTAGTAAATATTGCCTTACCTCTATCAGTGAGTGTTAGCAATTGTGATGTTTACTAGATGGCCTTTTTTAGACTTGCAGTTTGCACGCAATTTCTTTGCTAGAGAGCAGCAAATGATAAATTCCTGCTCTGCTAGGTCATTTTGGATGTGTTAACCTGCACCAGGATGGAAATTAGAACCCTACTTAATGTTTTATAACTGTCGAGAATATAATTACTTGAATCCGCTTCTTAGCCATAGTTGTCTGGCGTGCATAGCTGAGATTGGCAGCTAGCTTGAAACTATTTATTTTACCTTTTTGTACTTTTTTTTTTTTTTTGGTAGAGTAGAAAGCATTAAAAAATGGAAACCAACTCCCCAGTGGAGTAGAATGAACCCACCCTTAGGAGTGGGATGGAGAAAGTGCTTCAGTACTTGCCCTGACTGTCCAGCTGGCAGTGCAGTTCAGTGCTCTGCCCCAGTAGTACCAAGTGAATGTTGCTTGTAACTACACAGTGGAGGGTTGCATGTAAATTAATTTGAAATTGATACACTTAAAAATACCTTAAATCAACATAATTTTGAGGTTGAAGTATATTTTTGCAAATCTACAAAGTTCCTACACATGCAATTACAGAGCTGCTCTTTGAGGCATGCAGTAGCATCAGACAAGTACCAAGACTTTTCCTCAGAGGTGTAATCTCATTTTGGAAAGTAGTACAGCTTCATCCTAGAAAAATTTTAGGTCATTTCATTCTACTGTTAATTTGTGAATAAATGAGAGAAAATCACAGGAACATGCAAGTTGGAAAAGCCCCTCAGGGTCACCAAGCCCAGCTGATACACCTACACTGAATGGTGCACCTTAAACCACAACCCCAAGCACCACATCCAAACAACCTTCAAACACATCCAGGATTGGTGACTCCTCCACCTCCCTGTGCAGCACATTCCAATACCTGACCACTCTTGCTGGGAAAAAATGTTTTCTTATGTCCATTGTAAACCTACCCAGTGGCAGATTAAGGACATTCCTCCTTCTGCTGTCACTACCTGTGAGAAGAGACCAGCACCAACCTCTCCAAAATGTCCTTTCAGGTCTCCCCTCAACTTCTTCTCAGACAAAACAGCCCCAGCTCCTTCAGTTGCTTCTCATAAGATTTCTTACCCAAAATGAACCAGATTAAAATATTTGACCATACTTCAGTAATGCCAAAGTGTTGTAAAGTTTTAGGTGAGTGTCCTCTTTCTGCCCAGAGCTGATACCAAAGGAAGGTGTAATAACGAGACAAGAATATGTCATACTCAGTGCTGGTACTTTGAGGTCTCCAACCATAGGCTCTTTACAACATCCCTGAGCCAAGTGGTCATTTGAGGGGCTCCACACATTTCTCCATCCCTTCTACTACAGGGAAATTTTTCAGTCTTGATAGCCTGTAATGGTTTAAATAACAATTTGCAAGGAGGTTCATAGTTTTCACTACGTGGTATTTATGCTTTTTGTGTGTGTGTGGGTTATAACTCGTCCTTCTGCTGGCTGAATTTCTGATAGAGGTGTTTTAAGAGTGACCAGCAGGCTGCTAATCTTGATTAACTTTCAAACCACTCATGGTTTTATCTCTCTGTTGCTTTTATCCTTAGTGCAGAGTAACTAGCATGGGGCTTTCTGTGCTAGCAATCAGGCAGACACTGCTTTTCACCTCTCTTTGAGAGCTGATCTGCTGCCAATTTTCAAATGCAAGATATTCTTATCTTTTAAATTGTTCCAATATCTGTTTTTCTACAAAACCCTGTCATAATGAAAGTATTTGGGTGCTTGTAGTGAATCATAGAATTCTTTTGGTTGGAAAAGACCTCTAAGATCAAGTTCAACTTAACACTACCATGGCCATTAAATCATGTCTCAAAGTGCCATGTCCACTTGAACACCTCCAGGGGTGGTGACTCCACCATCTCCCTGAGCAGCCTGTTATACTCAATCTTATTTTAATTACCAAATACTAGTACTTTTTTAGATTAAATGAAGGAATGAGGAGGTGAAACATTCTAAAGCACCCCTCATTGGTTAAAGTTATCAGGTCTCTTTATTGTACACATGTTGGCATTCTTCTCTAGTACTGAAAACATAGGTACAAAGGGTTTATGTTACCAGTGCCTACCATTAAATAGTTCTTATTTCCTGAAACTGAGTTTATTTCCTTTTAGTGAAATATATGCCATGCCTTTCCTCCTCCTCCTTCTCCTCTGTCTTTATACCTCTCTTCTGCAGTACAGAAGTGGACAATGTGAATATACAGTATCACAACATCACCAGGGTTGGAAGAGACCTCAAAGATCATCAAGTCCAACCCATCACCACAGACCTCAAGACAAGAATGGCAGTGGTTACATTCTTGAAAGTAGAAAAACAAATGGATCCATTTGCCCAGCATGTTATGAAAGGACTGGGAATGGAGAAAGGTTAAGGGGAATAGCCAGGAATATTCTTAGATGTCATATGTAATTGAAAGGGAGAATTTAAGAGAGACAGGGAACTACTGGAGAGAGTTTGAGAGAACTGTGAGGATGAGGAAGAGATTTGAACATCTGTGCTATGGAGAAAGACTGAGGAATCTGGGGCTGTTTTAACCTAGAGAAGAGAAGGCTGAGAGAGAATCTCACTAATGCCTATAAATATCTGAGGGGTGGGTGTCAAGATGAAGGGGCCAGGCTCTTTGCAGTGGTGTCCTGTGGTAGGACAGGGGAGAACAGGTACAATATGGAACATAGGAGGTTCACCTCAAAATGAAGAGAAACCTTTTTTCTGTGAGGGTGCTGGAGCCCTGGAGAGGTTGTGGAGTCTCCTCTGCAGGCTTCCAAAACCCACCAGGATGTGTTCTGGTGCCAAGTGTAAGGTCCTGCACCTGGGTAGGCACAATCCCAAGCACAAATACAGGCTGGGTGGTGAATGGNAAAGATGATCAGAGGGCTGGAGCAGCTCTCCTATGAGGACAGGCTGAGAGAGTTGGGGCTCTTCAGCCTGGAGAAGAGAAGGCTTCGAGGGGACCTGATAGTAGCCTTCCAGGATCTGAAGGGGGCTACAGGAAGGCTGGGGAAGGATTATTTACAAGGTCCTGCAATGACAGGACAAGGGGCAATGGACTTAAACTGGCAGAGGGGAGATTTAGACTGGATGTTAGGAGGAAGTTCTTTACAGTGAGGGTGGTGAGGCACTGGCACAGGTTGCCCAGGGAGGTTGTGGATGCTCCCTCCCTGGAGGTGTTCAAGGCCAGATTGGATGAGGCCTTGAGTGACCTGTACTAGTGGGAGGTGTCCCTGCCTATGGCAGGGGGTTGGAACTAGATGATCCTTGAGGTCCCTTCCAACCTTACCATTCTATGATTCTATCATTTGCCTTAGGTGACCCTGCTTGGGGTGGGGGGGCTAGACTTGACCTGTGCAGGTCCCTTTCAACCCCTAACAATCTGTCTTCTATGCATGTACTCATTCTGGTTTCTGCTCAAGAGATAAGCATCAGGCAGGGAAAAATTAAACTCCTCCAACTTCTGAAGCAGAGAATCATAGCTTGTGAGCCCAGCCAAACCGTGTAACTACCTTAAAGGCAAATAGTAGCTGAATAGAGATGTTTGATGGGCATGTTTTAAGAAAACTCTTAATTGTAGCAAAACCTGTTAGTAATCAAGATGAATGTGGAAGTCTTCAACCATTGTGATAATTTTACTCTTTTTTTTCTTTTTTTTTTTTTTTCCTGCCTGGTTATTCCAACCTATGAAAATATAAATGTAAGTGCAGGAGAAATTAGAGCTGACAGATGTTCATTTTGGAGGGGCTCTTGCTTCCATTATTTCAACAATGCCATTGGCACAGCTTTTAACATGTCATCAGTGTTTCTAAGATAAGTATCAGCATTCTATTTTTTTATTTTTTTTTTCAGAATTTTACAGTGTGTTCTGCCAAGTCAGTATTGCTCCAGGCTGAATTTTTCAGTATTTCTTATCCAGAAAACCATTTTTAAATCATTATGGTATTCTGAAACGTGGCAACCAGAACACAAAGTCACAAATTCGTAGTTGATGTGCTTCTGTGACTCCAAAAATCCTTTTTTTAATTAAAACTTAATATTGGAAGGCAATAATTCATAACATCTAGAAGAGTGTTCATTAAGTAGAAGCAGCATATTTGTTTGATTAGTCCTGCAGGTCAAGAGAGGTGATCCTGCCACTTGGCTCTGGTGAGACCTCACCTTCAGTACTGTCTCCAGCTCTAGGACCCCAGCACAAGAGAAACACAGACCTGCTGGAGTGGGTCCAGAGGAGGGCCACTAAGGTGGTCAGAGGGCTGGAGCACCTCTCCTGTGAAGACAGCCTGAAGGAATTGGGGCTGTTCAGCCTGGTGAAGAAAAGGCTCTGAGGAGACCTTAGAGCTACATTTCAGTACGTGGAGGGGACCTACAGGAAGGCTGGGGAGGGACTTTTTAGAAGGGATTGTTGTGATAGGACAAGGGGTAATGATTTGGAACTGGAACAGGGGAGATTTAGGCTGGGTATCAGCAGGAAGTTCTTTACAGTGAGAGGGGTAAAATAGTGAAACAGGTTGTCCAGGGATCTGTTTAAGGCCCCATCCCTGGAGACATTCAAGATCAGACTTACTGTGGCCCTGGGCAGCCTGATCTAGTTGGAGGTGTCCCTGCTGACTGCAGGGGGTTTGGACAAAATGCCTTTTGAGGGTCCCTTTGAACCCAGTGCAATTTGTGGATATTTTCAAAGCATAAATCCTCCTTAGTGCCT
Organism: Eubucco bourcierii; assembly: GCA_013396675.1. Taxonomy (NCBI): domain Eukaryota; kingdom Metazoa; phylum Chordata; class Aves; order Piciformes; family Ramphastidae; genus Eubucco; species Eubucco bourcierii. The sequence goes on along the minus strand of VWZE01007629.1, from coordinate 8,028 downwards.
CATTATAACTTAAAATAACTGCAAGCAATTAAGTAGTTTTGTCTTGGCCCAAAAACTACAGTGAGAATTGTAGAATTTTTTTTAAATTTTTTTTTTTAAATATGATGAGGTAATACTGTGAGCAGGAACCTTTAAGAATTGCTTTGTGTTTGTATGCCATGACAGTTACACATTGGCTTTAAGGCTGAAGCAAGCCCCACAGTCAGATGAGGTTTTCAGAGTGGCCTCCCATGAAGAATCACCTCGCAGAACCTTTCTCTGCTTGTGTGCCACTCAGGCAGTATAATAAACATACTATTTACATGAGCACAGTAGCAGAGAGCTGGATTTGATGATTCAGGAGGCTGGTTGCAGTGCTGTGTTTCCGTGGCTTACAGAAATGAATGTGCTCAGCATGCAGACGTGTTCCCATTCTATTCTTTTGGCCACACGAGGATAATTACGTAAAGTAGATATATGAAGAAGTTCTTTGTAAAGACAGTGGGAGCTGTCAGGGCTGCAAGTACTTACAAACTAACAAACAACAACAAAAAAAAAAGCTTTTCAGAGGTGGTGTTTTGAAAAAAAAGGAGGTAGGCAGTCATGCTGAAGCCAGGCAATGCTGGGTCTCCTTTCCAAATCGTGTGGTTCAGGCTTGGATGCCTTTTTAATGATTTGAGCTTTAACCCATGGTTGAAGGGTAAGAGATTGTAGGTTGAAGTTTGAGATGGCAGCAAAGTATGTTCTTCCCTTCCAGTATCTGAAGGGGGTCTACAGGAAGGCTGGGGAGGGACTATTGACAAGGTCTTGTAATGACAGGACGAGGGGCAATGGGTTTGAACTGGCAGAGGGGAGATTCAAACTGGATGTTAGGAGGAAGTTCTTTCCAGTTAGGGTGGGAGGCACTGGCACAGGTTGCCCAGGAAGGTTGTGGCTGCTCCCTCCCTGGAGGTGTTCAAGGCCAGGTTGGATGAGGCCTTGAGTGACCTGTGCTAGTGGGAGGTGTCCCTGCCTATGGCAGGGGGTTGGAACTAGATGATCCTTGAGGTCCCTTCCAACCTTACCATTCTATGATTCTAAAGTCACTGCTGTGGGGTGGTTTTTTGTTTGTTTTTTTTTTTAGTCACTTGTGCTATCTTCTGTGATAGAAAAGTTAGTTCTGTAGAGCTTATTTTTGATGGAGTTGTTAATTTTTAGTTTATTGGTTATTTCTGCTATCTTGTGTGATAGCAGAGTTAGTTCCATAGAGTGGTTTTGTTTGTTTGTTTGTTTGATTTTATGGAATCATTGCTTTTTAGTTCAGTTATCCCTGCTGTTTTGTGTGATAGCATGATTAGTTCTATATAACTTCTTACTAAATTGAACAATTAATTTTAAATTAATTGGTCATTTCTGCCATCTTGTATGATAACAGGGTCAGTTCCATAGAGTTTATTATTAACTTGAACAATTAATGTGCAATTAATTGGTTGTTTCTGCTATCTTGTGTGGCAGCAAGGTTAGTTCCATACAGTTTATTGCTCGTTTGAGCAATTTATTGGTTATTTTTGTCCTTCTCTCTGCACAGCTCAAATTGTATGTATGGGGTTTTTGATTTGATTTTCTTTCTGGCAAGCTTTTAAGAAAATTGATCTATATTAGTGTGTCTGTGCTTACCTTAAATTCAGCTGCTTTCAAGGTTTCTTGGAGACAGAGCCTCTGAGATAGATGTGGAGGAGTTTGTTTGTGTTTTTAGCTTACTTCCTTGTGGATGAAGATCCTCTTCTACCTCTAGTGTCTTGTCAGCCCTCTCTCCTTCCTGCATTCATCTCCCTGATGCCTACTCCTTGTGACTGCTTTCCACTGCTCTGCTGTCCCCTAGTCTGCCTGTGGCTGTGTCTCAGTAGATGCTGCTGTCTGTCTCATGTCCTGCCAGCTGCTGAAGTGAAGAAAGGGACAACATCTCCCTGTGGCTGTACCAGAAGGGAAGTGATGCCTGTAGTAAGCTGGAGCAAACCCAAACTGGGAGGCCCAAAAGAGATAGTAGACATAGGACTATTTTTAAAAGCTTTCATGTACCATATTTAGGAGGAATACTTTGGAGGGAGGTGGTGGTGTGTGTTGTGGTGGTGCAAAGCTTGCCATAGCATCCTGGAGTGTGGAGTGCTTGGATAGGCCAAAGACAGGGTTGTTGACAAAGTGGCTTGGAAGTAAGAGAGTGCCTCTAAAGCCAGCCTAGCTCCAGTGCCTCCTCACATCACTGGCACATCCTCTCTGTCCTTCAGTGAAGAAAAGACTTTTATTCCTCTAACACATGCTTGATAGCACTGGCACAGGTTGCCCAGGGAGGCTGTGGCTGCTCCCTCCTTGGAAGTGTTCAAGGCCAGGTTGGATGAGGCCTTGAGTGACCTGTGCTAGTGGGAGGTGTCCCTGCCTATGGCAGGGTGTTGGAAGTAGGTGATCCTTGAGGTCCCTTCCAAACTTACCATTCTATGATAGTTTTGTGCTGCCTTTTGTGCCTTAACCCAGCAAACCTGCAGTGTAAGATTCATTCTTAGATTATACACCGATTATACTCCAAAAGCTATAACCTGTAGTTTGAGAGAATTACTGAAAAAGTAAAGGCAGTGGTTAGAATACTTAACTGTAGTGGCTGTCAGCTAGAGGCCATCCTAATGTATGGAAACTTTTACATCTGTCTCTCTCTTGGATGAAAAGAAAGGCGGTGAGACACTGGCACAGGTTGCCTGGGGAGGTGTTCAAGACCAGGTTGGATGAGGCCTTGAGCACCCTGGGCTAATGGAAGGTGTCCTTGCCCATGGCACAGGGTTTGAACTAGATAATCTGTAAGGACTCTTCCAACCCAAACCATTCTGTGATGTTTTTGATGACTCTTACAGCCCTTTGCTTTGGGGACAAAGGAGTCTGAGTTCTGCAGAAGGCTGAGTTTCTTAGAACAGCCATTGAGACAATTCCACCGAATCTATGAGTAACCACAATTGTTTTAAATGCTCCAGGGACATCTTTCCACACATACCTCGTTCAAGAATTGAATATAATTTTCAGAAAGCAAATAACATTGAAGTGCTGCTACTTTCTTCAGTGCATGTAGCCTGGGAAGTTTTATGTGAATCATTTCTGTGTCCAGGAGTTTCCTGGGGAGGTAATTGAGGCTCCATCCCTGGGGAGAAATTCAAGATGAGTCTCCACAGGGCTCTGAGCAGCCTGATCTAGTTGAGGATTTCCCTGTTGACTGCAGAGGGGGTTTGACTAAATGACCTTTGGAGGTCCCTTCCAACCCAGACCATTTTATGGTTCTATGCTCTCTCAGCATATTCCTTATGTGAAAAACAATTTAAAGCTTATTTTTGAAGCGTGTGTAACTGCACAGCTATTATATGTTTATTATTTGAATCTTTAAATGAGATAATAAATTAGTCTTCGAAATATCTGCTGCATTAACGTTTATGGCCACATATTCACGTTGTTGGTTTAAACTGAAATGCCTAATTGTGTTTTAAATGGTAGTTTGGTCTGCAAGACACTTAGTAAATAATACAGTTCCCTCTTAGAGTCTTTCAAGGTGCTGGCAGTCTTACAAGCAGTCTCTCGTGTCCAAAAGGGATTCAATCTGAAAGATGAGTTTAGCCTTGGGAAACTGGTTTATTCCACTTACTTTCTGTTACCGGTGGAGAAGGATTCAGCAGTCTCAATCTCCAGGGGTTGGTGGGAGAAATCACTTCTCTCTGTTGATGATATATCAAGCATCTCTGATGATTCACTCTGCAGACCAGTCTCTACCCTTGAAAAGAAACAGAAAACCCGACCTATCCAACTCCATAATCACAACAACTTGGATACAGAAGGAGCAGTTAGGGCAACTACAGTGCAGCTCAACTTGTATGTGTCCTTCCAGCCCAGTGAAATGCACCTGAAGGTGCTGAGAGTTGGTGGATGTTGTTGCAGAGGTGCTATCATCTTTGAAGGATCATGAGAACTAAGGGAGGTCACTATTAGCTGGAAAAAACCCAACAAGTTGTGCAGCCATCCGGAAAATGGATGAAAAGGACAATCCAGGGAAGGCCTTACCTCACTCCTTAGGAAAATCATGGCATTGGTCCTCTTGAAACTTGCTTCTGGGTGCATGAAAGAGAAGGTGACAGGGAGTGACTAGTGTGGCTTTACCAAAGGTAAAGTGCTTGACCAGGGTGATTGCCCTTGATAATGAGATGATTAGATGAGAGGAGAACACAAGGGGGTAGCCCACCTTGACTTCAGCAAGGTTTTTGACCTTTTCTGTGACACCATCCTTGTGCCATAGCCAAGGTGGGTGTAGTTCTGGCTAGGTAGGTAGACTGAGTCATCAGGTGTGAAGGGTTCATGTTACAGGTGGAGGCTGTTTGCAAGGGCTGCTCTTCAGAGTTAGTCTTGTTTAGCAACCTTTAGTAGAGAGGAGATGGAGTACATTCCTTGGGGGTGTACTCCAAATTAGGGGTGCAGTCAATGCAAGCACACTCAGAAGGGCTTTACCTAGAAGGATGGTGTGATAGGGACCTCTAGAAATTCAAGGACATTCTTCTCCTAGAAAAGACAAACCTCCTGCAGTGGTACCAGCACCTTGCTGGTGATGAAAACTAACACCATGCTGGTCTGCCCCCGTGGGAGAAGAAGCAAGAGAATCAAGAAATCATTCCCCTCCACTTAGCACTTTATGGGCAAAAACCCTAAGCAACCTGATCTGAATTAAATGCTATAAGCAAAGACATTAAATATTACATTAATCATGGTAAAATTGTTTTATATCAGTGTAGTAGGGTCTGATGCAGATCTCTGATTTTTAATCAGTGCTTTTTTTTGGTGTTCATTCCTTTGAATCTTTGGAAGCTGGGTTAATACCTGTTCCTTCATTCCTCATTTGCAGAGCAGGGGTGGTGCATCCCGTTTGTCATCCTTTGTCCCCCATGGAATCCTCAGTTTTGAAATCCCTAGTTCTGTATCAGACCCCATTCAGTGTCAATTTGTCTTTGCAGAGACCAAGCCCAGCATTAATTGAGGCAGTAACTCACATGATGTATATCATGGTTTGCTGTGTGACCACTTTATGTCCTGTAAAAGCTTGCCATTAGCTGACCTTCAACCACTTGGGGATTGAAGAGAGTTGTTTCCCTCCTGGATTGGTGTCATTTACCATTTCTTTAAAGCTTGCCTATTTCTGAAGCAAATTTTGATTCATCTGGGGCCCAGATCTGCTGCAGAGTACTAATTTGAATAATTATTGTTAATTTCAAGGACTTAAAAAGTAGATTTCCTCAACTGTATTTAAGTATGGTGGGAAACTGTGTAGTGTTGCCTAACACTTCTGTATTCACAGCTTGCACAGATTTAATTCAAGCAGCAGTGTTTGTGTGACTGTTGGAAGTAGTGACTGTGACATTTGGAGATCAGTTTGTAATAGGAATAACTTCAAAGCTGAGCACTTGCAGTCTGCATGCCATAAACCTAATGAATTGTACAGCAAGTGCTTATAGTCCTTAGCCCATGTCACTGTGCTTCTCTCAGGGTTTGCTACTGGAAAGCTGAGCAAATGGCTATGGGCAATAGAACAGTGAGCTGTTGTTGTCTGGAAGTGGAAGTGTACCTGAGGTGATTCCTATCTCCTAGATGCTGGAGAGAAGAGATCTGTAAATGCTTCTCACTTATCCCTGTGGGTAGAAGCAAACCTTAGAACCATAGAATTGTTTTGGTTGAAAAAGACCTTTGCGATCAAGTCCAACCATTGACCTAACCCCACCATGACCCCTGAAGTACCATCTCTATACATTTTAACTCCTCCAGGGATGACGATTCCACCACCTCCCTAGGCAACCTATTTCAATGTCTGAGGTTTGTTAAGAGTCATCAGGCATTGGAGTAGGCTGTGTGGTGTCACAGATTTGCTGCAAAGGGTTTTGTTTTCCTTTTTTATTGTCCCTAGTTTACAGTTAGGTTGTGCTTTGGTTGGTTGGCTTTTGTAGTATGATTATTCAGCATGACCTCAAAAGTTATGATCATTTCCACTCCAGACAAGTTAGAAGGGATTTATTGCTGGACCTTCCTGTACTTTAATTATTTATTGCCTCGTTTCCCATGTACATTGCCCAATTTTGATGGTACAAGTGCTGCCTTAACAGAACTGTTAGTGACTGTTGGGACAGCACAATGCAGCACACGCAGTTGTGTTGGCACAAAGCAAAGAATAAACCTCTGTCTGTGAGTGTTCGTTGCTCTCAATGGGCTTTTCAGTGGCTCTGCATATTACAATTCCTAGCACCTAGCATACATTCATATTCATTACAGCAGCACAGTTCAGCCCCTGCTCTGTCTTTCATTTGGCATTTTTTCCCCCCTCCATCCTTTCTTCTATCAGAGCACGAGGCAGGATCACTTTTTCTAGTACCAGCGATGTGCTCTAGCAGAGGTTACAGCTCTCTTTTCAGGATGCTCCAAAATGTATCTTCTGACTTTTTCCATCTTCTAAGAAAGATGTTAAAGACTAGAAATACTTGAAGCGTTTTGGAAGCTTTCATGATGACCCTAGTGGCCGTGGAGACTGTGAGGTGCTGGGCGTGTATGGCATGCAATCGTTTGTATGAGCAATTAGTGGAAGAACTAATTGGTATGTAGTGGTGCCATCTCTTCAGAATGTGAATACTTGCTGCTTTAGTTGGGTGGGGTGGGGTGGGGGGAAGTGGCTCATCGGATGCAAGATCTGCTTGAAGTGCTCTTTTGTTTGCTTGGAACTTGCCTGTTTTATTTAAACACTTTATAAAGCAAATGATTTTTGGGTAGTCTGTCCATATTTCGTTGTAGGAAGTTGCACTTGGCCTTTCTCTTTAGGTTTAGACTTCCTGATGTAGGAAGTTGTTTCACTTGTGCACATTAAAACGGTCTAGTTGAAAATGGTACTGCAGGAGTTCAGCAAATAATTCTTGTTTCACTCACAGTAAAATCTGTAAGTGGGTATGATGTTCTTTGCCCTCATCTCTGATGGACAGTTAACATCCCTACAAAATCAGTCTCCCATCTTCTAGAACACCTTTGAAAGTGTGAATGAATTGGCCCCTTTTAAAGATGATTTTTGTGTTTAATATCTGATAATCCCAACAATGAGAGTTTCAGCCCCTGTTTAACGTACTTACTGTGCTAATGTGTGGTGCTGCCTTTTGCAGATGAACCGACTAGTCCTAGTATTGACCATGATATTGCACACATTCCTGCTTCTGCTGTTATTTCTGCATCTGCCTCTCAAGCACCAGCTATAACGACTGTTCCTCCCAGTCCCACGTCTCCAATCCCTTTAATTCGGCGACAGCTTTCGCATGATCATGGTGAGTATTTATTTCTTGTTCTGCCTCCCCACCCTTTTACTCTTTGGAGAATAAGAGTGAAAATTACATGCCTTGTGAGGAAAGGCTGGGACACCTGGGGCTGTGTTTAGTCTGGAAAGGAGAAGACTGACAGGGGGGATCTAGTAAATGTATGTAAGTATATGAGGGCTGGGGTCAGGAAAAAAGGGACAGGGACAGCCTCTGCTCAGTTGTGCTCTGGGATAGGCCAAGGGGTATAGAATGGTAAGGTTGGAAGGGACCTCAAGGATCATCCAGTTCCAACCCCCTGCCATAGGCAGGGACACCTCCCACTAGCACAGTTCACTCAAGGCCTCCTCCAACCTGACCTTGAACACCTCCAGAGAGGGAGCAACCACAACCCCTCTGGGGAACCTGTGCCAGTGTCTCACCACCCTCACTGCAACCAACTTACTCCTAACATCCAGTTTGAATCTCCCCTCTGCCACTTCAAACCCATTGCCCCTTGTCCTGTCATTGCAAGAC